>CAUZXS010003101.1:10000-52083 GCA_963585895.1 Sepioteuthis lessoniana
TAACAATCTACTTCCTTTGCTCATGGATTAAAGAAAGGGTTCAATTCAAATTTCTGTGTAGGCTCCAGAGTTTGACTTGAAACACCTGAAGAAGGCCAAAGGATTCATTAGTTGAAACATTGGGAATATAATGATAAATATGAAAACAATCATTTGAATACACTAAATGATAAGAATATGGATATTTCTTCATCATTGAGAGAAAATTTTTTTTTTATGTATTTAAAATAGTTGGTATGTCACAAAAGAAGTAAAAAAAATCAACTGGTAATGTATCATATCCGTTTGTTGGAGGAAAATTATATATATATATATTTAGTAGCATGGGTGGTATTAAATATAGATGTCCTATTAAATATATATAAGAACTAATATTATCATCCACAGACAGACTGTTTCATTGTATCACAACTCTTCAGTGTGGCTAGACACACAGGACGCTTGAAGCTGGGATCAAAATCTGCCCAACTTTACGTTAGACTTAGTATCAGACCGCTCAGCCAACAAGCATACCACGTCAGCTAGGGAATTATAAAGCATTAAGTAGCAGTATTCGTCTGTTTACACTTTATACCTTACCGAATACCAGAGTGCTCAATTCGAACGAATTGAGTACTCTCCAAATTATACTGCATTTGGTCTACCACAAACCCACCAACTGAGATAGTGACAACCATATA
Organism: Sepioteuthis lessoniana; assembly: GCA_963585895.1. NCBI lineage: Eukaryota > Metazoa > Mollusca > Cephalopoda > Myopsida > Loliginidae > Sepioteuthis > Sepioteuthis lessoniana. The sequence continues at coordinate 10,681 of CAUZXS010003101.1, forward strand.
ATGTTGTAATATTAATATATCTATATATATATATATAACTTTGTCCCTTAGTTAAAATCATCATTATGCACAATAAAAAATTTTTTATTTGGCCAAACCCCAACCGTCTCTCAACTTCTGCCATCTTTTCTTACGTATTTCTACACATATATTCTTGAGACAACCTCAAGTCTACCATACGTATGTATAATCTACACACACACACACACACACACAAGATTTATATGTAATTCTAATGTAAAAATTCTTTTGACTATATCTTTCCAGTTTTTTCGATTTCTCCAAAATCTTTCTTATTCTGCCTGATGATTGCCATGAAAAGATACCATGAAACCAGTAAACCAGTGGTCACACATAAGCATCCATGCTATTAAATATATATAAAGACCAATATATATATTTTTTCATCATCATATTTTATATATATATATATATATATAGAGAGAGAGAGAGAGAGGTTTATTATTACAGGTTATGTCTGGAAGAAAAATAATCTATTTTTGGAATCTACATTTCAGATTATAAATTGCTGAAAAAAAAACCTGAATTGATTTCTAAATGTAGACATATTAACAAGATTTCTAACAAAAACATTTTTTTTTCTTTTCCAGTCTGTGTGAGAGTGCGCAGATTGCAAGACCAAATGCTGAAATGGATCCACCCCCACCCGGAGGGAGTGGTGCTAACAACAGCAGCGAGGGGGCGGAAAGCGAAGATAACGAGGAGACAATTCCAGACTGGAACCTCCTGCCCGAACACCTGCTGTTGCACATCTTTTGTTACCTTTCAGCACAAAGTGTTCTCACCTGTTCGTTACTGTGCAGCAAGTGGCATCGGATCACGTACGACGAGCTGCTGTGGAAAAAACTCTTTTACCATGATTACAATATTGACCCCTCAATTCCAATGTCTCCGGGCAAGAAGTCCTGGATGGAGGAGTACAAGCGACTGTCATATCACACCCCTTCGGTGGAGAGTGAAGTCCTCTATGAACATAAGGACCAGGTGCTGCATGTTAGCTTCTCGAATAATGGTGATATGTTTGCTACTTGCTCAAAAGATGGATTTGTCAAAGTGAGTACTCTTTTAATTCCTCTTTTTTTTTTTAATTTATTTATTTATTTATTTATGTATGTATTTACCCAACCCCTCCATATGAGTAGGATGTGACTCAAGATCAGTTTTTAAGTAGAGTTTTCATTCTCCTAGCCTGGTTGCCTTACCAAGGCTAGAGAACTCTTGTTATTTATCCATTAATAGGGAAAGATTGTTTGTTTGTTATTTGATGTCATATCAACCTTCTCAGGTTATTTAATGCCAAATCCACCCTTTTAAAAAGACAGTAGTAGTCCTATTTAACCCATAAATGGGAGGACAAGTGGGGTTCATACCTTTCCCAAGGGCATTAGTCCAAAAGTTAACGTAATAGTGCAACTGGAGTTTGAACTTGTATACTACGATCTTGCAGTCCATCGCTTTAACCATAACATCAAGGGGACACCCCCTAGTGAAAGATAGATTCATGCCTTTTCCAAGAGCATTAGTACAAACAGCTTCACCCAGGATTTTAAATTGTCCTCCTGCGTCCATTGTTACGATGATAACAAGTGCTGTTATGTATTTACCAACTCCTCTGCATGACACAAGGCCAATATTTTAATGAATGTTTAACAGGTTTAAATTCTGAATTTAAATTTTTTAGCAGAGTTTAACTGGCTGGAATTTACAGTTTTCTTTCTCCTAGATGGGTTACCATACCAAGGTCAAAGAGTCTAGTCTGACGTACTATTTACCCACAGCTGGAAGGAGAATTATGTATTTGCCTCTTCCTCCCACCAGACAGGATTTGACACTAGGTCAATAACCCAAAAGACGATTATAGTGGGGATTTAGGGGAGAGGAAGGAGAATAGTTGGATTCAGATATTTCCCAAGATTATTTGGAGTGAAGTGAATTGCAAACAGCCAAAGACCTGTTGTACATAAAAAAAACTAGCCCTTTTATCCCCATCGAGAAATCCTTCCCTTTCTATTTTATAACCTATTAAAAACTGTCAATCTTCCTAGGTTGTTTAGCTAGTCTTTTGACACTCTTATCCATACATATGGTAATCTTTCGATGGCTGTTTTTATTCTCATCTCACACAACTAGTAAAGGCATGGACAGTTATTGATAGACTATCAGTCATATGGAAGTCAAACCTTACCTGTCTAATAAAATAAAATGCAATTTCTTCCAAGCATCGGTCATGTCGATACTGCTATATGGATGCACTACATGGACGCTAACTAAATGTATGGAGGTAAAGCTTGACGGCAACTACACAAGAATGCTGTGAGCAATACTGAACAAGTCATGGAGGCAACACCCCACAAAGCAGCTGCTGTACGGCCACTTACCAACCATCACGAAAACTAGCAAAGTTAGAAGAACCAGACATGCGGGACACTGCTGGAGAAGTAGGGACGAACTCATAAATGATGTACTCCTGTGGACCCCTTCACATGGACGAGCAAAGGCAGGACGACCAGCTAGAACCTACATACAGCAGCTCTGTGCTGATACAGGATGTAGCACTGAAGACCTACCGGAAGAAATGGACGATAAAGAAGGGTAGCAAAAGGGGGTCAGGGATATCCGTGCTGATGGCATGACATGATGATACGTACATATCCACACGCTACCTATATCCTCATACAACCATATAGATATACCCACCCCTCACATGCATATGCATATATCTAGGTTTCTTGGATTCTTAGTTGAATGGCATATCAACCTTTGTAGGTTATTTAATGCCAAAGCTATTCTCCTTGAAGAACAGTTGTGGTACTATTTAACCCATAGCTGGGAGGATAAGGGGGTTCATACCTTTCCCAAGGGTATTTGTCTGAAAGTGAACGTAATAGCGCGACTGGAGTATGAACTTGCTTACTACGATTCTGCAGTCCATCGCTTTAACCATTACACCACAAGAACACATGCATCTTACGAGATGACTGACCAGTTTTTATGATTTCAAGTTCAAATAAACAGCTACAGCAGAAATTGGAATACGCCCTACTAAAGTCTGATTGTCATAGTTGGTGAATTTCAAAAATGCAATCTGGATGTGAGGACACTTTAGAAGAACGATGCAATAAAATTCTGTTTTAAACTTGGAAAAAATGCCACAGAAACATATGGAATGCTTCAGACTGCTTTTCGGCCATCTTGCATGAAATGAGCATCAGTTTTGGAGTGGCATAAGAGATTCAAGGAAGGCAGGGAGTCTGTGAGGGATGATGAGAGGTGTGGGAGGAGTAACGAAGTCAATAGACCAGAGTTGATTGGCCAAAGGGTTAGGGTTACTATGTTGAGGTTTTAAGGGAGTTCAGCAAGAGATTCCGTCGGAAGAGGCCAGCACTCTTCAAATCGGGTCAGTGGCATTTCTACCAGGACAATGCACCAGTCCCCAACTCCATCTTTGTCACAGACTATTTAACCAAGATGGGCATCCAGACAGTTCCTCAGCCTCCCTATAGTCCCAACCTTGCTCCCTGTGACTTTTGGCTATTCCCTAAGCTCAGAGGCTGTCGTTATGAGATAATTGAGGAGATGAAAGAGGCTTTGACGAAGGTCATTGACACGATCACACGAGAGGACTTCCATGGGGCCTTCCAGAAGTTGTTGGCATGGTACAACAAGTGTATTGCAGCCAGAGGAGATTACTTCAAAGGGGACTAGAGTTTCATGTGTGTACTATCAATAAAATGCCCATACGAAAAAAGTCTGGAAACTTAGTTAATGATCCTCGTAAGTCAGCTATTTATTTTCCAGTAAGTTAATGATGCCAAGCATATGTTTAAATCAGTGACTGGATGGCTTAAGAAAGACTACTGTTCTGCTACAACCTTCAATGAGTCCTGTCTTGAATCCAATTGAAAATCTTTGGGCAGAATGAAAGTTTGATTAAATTGTCGGTCATCAAAAAACCTTCAAGAATTAGAATGTGTAACCATTAAAGAATGGAAGAAAATCCCAGAAAAGACTTGTTTAAATTTCATCAAAAACTTTAGAAAATGATTGTAGCAAGTAATATAGATGAGAGGCCAGGCTATTGACTATTAATATTATGAAAATTGTTTAATTTTTTTCACTTTTTCATACTGTACGAATAATTTTATTTTTTCTTCTTTTGTTTATTTTTCTTCTCATAGTTAAGAAATTTAACCTCTCCTTTCAAAATTGAATTTTATATTCTCGTTTTTGGACTTAATAACATATAAAATGTCTGGCATCATATGAGTATTAAATTCTAAGTCAGTAAAAGTCAAGTTGGTGACCGTAGTCAAGGCAACCAGCAGGCTCCCTTTTCAATAGCTACTACACCGAGGTATAGGGGAGGGCGCTACTCCTTTCCCTGGATTGCTCCACTTTACACTCAATATGTACTTATATTGCTGAGTGTTAAGTAAGTAGGTATCAAGTAGCATTTTTAAAGTCTTTGGTATGACTCGACCTGGTGTTGTATAGTCATATGCAGATTCATGCAGAACACAATGACACAATAATGACGAGCGACACAGTTCTTAGAAAAATATACCTCCTACTTTATTGAAAGGTTTGTGTGTGAGAGGGAGTTGGAGACCGAACAGAACTGCAACATACTGACCCCCACTCTATTGGCTATAACCGCGTTTCTTTCCTGTTCTCCTGGGCTGCTCAACCGGGGGCCTGGGGGCCCAGCCTCTCTGGGACATGTTCTCATTCCAGCATCTTCTCCCAACTGGTCTAATCTCCAAACTGCTCAATTGGAGGCCTGAGGGCTCCCTTTGCTCGGTGCCGGCTTTCTCTACTGCAACTTGTCACCAATGGGTCTGGTCTCCAAACTAACTGACTTCCTGTCTTCACCGAGTTATATAATAGTTCAACGCCCACCTTCTTCTTTTGGGCATCACAATTGCACTCATTCAACCCATCCATGGTCAAGGTTATAATTCTGATATTCCTCAACCGGATGCACCTGTTATTTACATTGGTGCATTTCCTATTTTGACAGCCCGGCTGGGTCGTAGGTCGATATACAACACTAGGATTGAACTTGGGTAATTAGTCAAAATATTCAATATTTATGGGTGTTCAAATAATGTTGTTTATGACTGTGTTTGCCCAGTTGGCTGGGACTGACGAATACACTGACTGCTTCTCTGCATGAGTGTCCTAGATATGACACTAAACAATCTGATAGTGAGGTTTCAATAATGCTACATTTTGGGGGAATGTGGAGTAATGCTTCATTGCCATTGTTCCCAGGTTCACCCTGGCCTGGAGTGGTAGCACCTGATAGGGTCCTATATTTATACTGTTTTGTATGCTAAACTAAATTTTTTGAAATAGAACTGTTTTTGACATTGAAACTGTTCTAAAAATTAATTATTTTTTAAAGAGTTTTTAAAGGATTTTTAGGCTTTTTATAATATAACAAAATTACGTAAACGCAGAGTTGAATAAAACTGAGATGCTGATGAATTTAAAAAACAAAATGCTATTTAAAAACTCTTAAAAAAAACACTCTTTATATGCAAGCAACCTCTGATGATGGCCTATGAAAGGTCCAAAAGCCCTCGGGACAATTTTGGTGAATTCATTCACCTGAAACAAAGACACTTATCAGGAAACTTGAAAGGATTTTAATAAGATTATATAGACAAAATGTATCTTTATTATTTAATCAAACATGCTTATATATATATATATATATATATATATATATATATATATATATATATGCAAATTTCATTAAACATAATAGACATTTTATGTCTACATATTTACTTCTGGATCCGTTTGAATTCCCGTATTACTTTTATTGTATTCGGGGGGAATTGATTTATGTATTGTCCATAGTTGTATGTATCCCTAGTACTTTCTGCCCGACTTTGGGCCATCATCAGGGCAGGATCTATTACAAAAGTGATGTAACTTTTGTTTTAGCATATTAATACTGTGTAAGGACGTCTTTGCCGTTAAAGATTATGGCGTTTGCTTTTAAATGTAATTCTATTCTCACCGACAACACAACAATATTAGAACATCAAAATAAAAAACAAAAACTTCAGATTCTCGAAGTACAACATATTAGAAACCTGCAACCAACACTTAATAGAATTAATTTTTAAACCAGTGCTAATGTACTTAAATGTCTTTAGCTACTGGCACTAATTATAGAATTACATCACTTTTGTAATAGATCCTCCCCTGATGATGGTCCAAAGTCGGGCAGAAAGTACTAGGGATACATACAACTATGGACAATACATAAATCAATTCCTCCCGAATACGATAAAAGTAATATGGGAATTCGAACAGATCCAGAAGAAAATATGTAGACATAAAATATGTCTATTATGTTTAATGAAATTTGCATTAACGAAGAAATACTGCCTAAATATATATATATATATATATATATATATATATATATATACTTAAAACTAAGTAAAATTTAACATTAAAATAAAGAAGAATAATCTAAAATAAATAAATAAATTTAAGATTATTCTCCCTATGATCTTTATTTGTTCTCCGTCCCACCACCAGACAAGTATGGCACAAGGCCTTTTTTAAAGTGGATCCGGATACAGGGCAGCAGCCCACACGTGTCCGGAAAATCCCAAAATACCTTCAGCCCTGTTGGCATTCCCCCATTGGGGGAACCTCAGATGCCAGGAAATAAAACAGCAAACGATTGGTAAAACAATTGGTGATTTTTTTATCTGAGAATTAATTTTTTATTTTATTGTGGACTTTTTGTCCTCATCTTGGTAGTTTTTGTGTTGTTTCTTCTTGCACTACGTTTCGGCCAAATTTCACCTCTGGCCTTCTTCAGGTGATTTTACCGCGACCTCGGATAGGAATGCTGAGTCTTATAACCGTATCCCCAATAATTACTGCCTTCCATAGTTGTTGTCTATCACACCACGTTTTTGACCAAATAAACCAAATTAATACCACTGGTATGTACGTTGGATATATAAGATATCCTTCTATGTGTAAATGAGTTCATCTGGTTTTCCCATCCATTGTGTTTTGAGCTGGTATATTGATGATATACTAATGTTGATATTAGAAATAGGTGAGTGAAGACTCCACTAAGTATATATATATATATATATACCAAAGCTGCTTGGTAGCGCCAGGAGTGGCAGTACTGCTTTGAGCTACCGAAACTGTGTTATCACCCTGGTTGGCGGCTGAGGAGGACAGAGTATCGCACATGCTTTCACACGTTGTATGATGAAAACAAAAAATATACCAAAATCTTTTTATTTATTTTTTACAAGGATGTTGTTTGGTTTGGTTGGGTTTTATGGCATATCAACCATTGTAGGTTATTTAATACCAAATAATCTTTATACATATATATTAAATATATATGATTTGGTTTGGTTGGGTTTCATGGCATATCAACCATTGTAGGTTATTTAATGCTAAATCCTCTTTATACATATATATTAAATATATATGATTTGGTTTGGTTGGGTTTTATGGCATATCAACCATTGTAGGTTATTTAATGCCAAATCCTCTTTATACATATATATTAAATATATAGGATTTGGTTGGGTTTTATGGCATATCAACCATTGTAGGTTATTTAATGCCAAATCCTCTTTATACATATATATTAAATCTATATGACTTGGTTTGGTTGGGTTTTATGGCATATCAACCATTGTAGGTTATTTAATGCCAAATCCTCTTTATACATATATATTAAATCTATATGACTTGGTTTGGTTGGGTTTTATGGCATATCAACCATTGTAGGTTATTTAATACTAAATCCTCTTTATATATATATATATATATATATATATATATATATATATTAAATATATAATTTCTAAACACATTTTGCAGATAACATTTTCAAACAAGCTTGAGCTAATTTTTTTTTGCACACAGTTAAATGATTTTACTTATTTCTATCTACTACAAATAATTCTATTTACTATTAATTATTTGTTTGCACACAGTTAAAATGATGTTGATTTTGATAATATTAAGGGAGATATTCACAAGATCACTCTCTTTTACTTTTTCTATTTTTAAAAAAATTCTGGAAATGTTTTAGAGTTCAGTGTTAACACCAGTCAAATGATTTTACTTATCAGGAAATTTGAAAGGATCTTAATAAAATTATAGACAAAATGTCTTTATTATTTAATCAAACATGCTTACATGAAAGACTGCTGCCTAATTACACACACACACACACATATATATATATATATATATATATATATATATATATATATATTATATATTTCATCTATACTTTATCATATATATATATATATATATATATATATATATATATATATATATATAATAAAAAAAAAACGTCTGTGTTTTTATTCAAAGCTTATTGCTGAACATTCTGTTCCTTTGAACTGGTAGAACAAATGTTATTGCAACACTTAAAAGATACCAAGTGAAAACAGTCAGACTGGTGCCACTCCGTCTCTTACTAGCTTAATTATTCCTGTTAGTTACTATTTAAAACCAAGAAAGTTTAATAGTCATAGTTTTACTAATGCTGATAGATTTGAAGAAGGTAGAAAAAAAATAAAGATCTCTTCAGAAACTTAACCTTTTATAAGAAGAAAACATAACAAAGAAAAAACATTTCTATATTGTCAGTGTATATACATGTATGTGTTTGTACGTTTTTTTGAGTGTGTATGTATGTATATATTTATGTATATACTTTTATGTGTGTACGTATGTGTGTGTGTGTGTATATATATTTATATATATATATGTGTGTGTGTGTGTGTCTGTGTGTGTGAACGTATATATTTATAAGTGTGTACATATATATATATATGTGTGTGTGCGTGTGTGTGTATATGTGTGTGCATGTGTATATATTTATGTGTGTGTGTGTATATATATATATATTTATATATGTATACGTGTGTATATATATATATTCATATGTGTGTACATATATATATATGTGTGTGTGTGTGTGTGTGTGTGTGTGTGTGAACGTATATATTTATGTGTGTATGTGTATGTGTGTTCACATATATTTATATGTGTACGTATATATATATATATATATATTTGTGTATGTATATATATGTGTGTGTGTTTATATGTATATGTTTGTGTGTGTGTGCGTATATATTCATATGTATACATATATATATATATATTTATATGTGTGTACGTGTGTGTTTATATATATCTATATGTGTGTACATATATATATATGTGTGTGTGTGTGTGTGTATATATTTATATGTGTGTACATATATATATCTGTGTGTGTATATTTATAAGTGTATGTATATATCTATATGTGTTTACATATATGTATATATGTATATTTATTTGTTTGTATACGTATATATAAAGTAGTGTTGGCAACCATAGTCGTGGGGTGACCAGAAGGCTCCCTTTTCAATAGCTACTACACTGAGGTGTACGGGAGGTTGCTACTTATTTCCCTGGATTTCTCCATTTTACCCTTGATACATACCTTATATTGCTTAGTTAAGCAAAGAGGTATCAGGTACCATTTTTAAAGTCTTTGGTATGACTCGACCAATGACCCGGGAGACCTGGGTTCAACCAAAGACTAAAAAAATGATACTTGATGCCTCCTTGCTTAACACTCAGCATTATAAGGTAAGGATCAAGGGTTAAGTGGAGCAATCCAGGGAAAGGAGTTGCGTCCTCCCCTACATCTTTGTGTAGTAGCTATCGAAAAGGGAGCCTTCGGGTCACCCTCGACTATGATCGCCAAGTTTACTTTACTTTTGTATCTATATGTTTGGTTTGGTTTCTTTGTTTAATGGCATATCAACCTTTGTTGGTTATTTAATGCCAAAGCCATTCTCCTTGAAGAACATTAGTGGTATTATTTAACCCATAGCTGGGAGGATAAGGGGGTTCATACCTTTCCCAAGGGTATTTGTTTGAAAGTGAACATAATAGCATGACTGGAGTCTGAACTCGCTTACTACGATTTCGCAGTCCAGTGCTTTAACCATTACACCACGAGGAGACCGCCCTATATATATATATATATATATATATATATATATATATATATATATATATATATATATATGTGTGTGTGTGTGTGTGTGTATAAACATATATGTATATATCTTTATAAGTGTATGCATATATATTTATTTTTATAGGTGCATGTATGTGAATATTCTTTTATGTGTGTGTGTGTGTGTATGTATATATATATATATATATATATAATCTTCATATGTGTACCTGTATATGTTTATATTTGAATACAATTATATGTCAATTTTTCTGTATATATATATATATATATATGTATGCATGTGTCATATCGTGTGTATTTGTGTTTGTCTATGCCGGCCTTGTTTCTGTACAGATATACATATCTATGTATATCGGTAGAGAAACTGTACTTTTATAAAAAAAAAGAAATCAAATACACATACCTTTGATGTTGACATCAAAGAACCCATATGACTGTAAAAAAATATGTTAGTTGAAATGGTTAATGCTGATATTAATATTTATTTATTTATTTTTGGTGTTTATTTGATGAATGTAACAGATATTTAGGGTTGAAGTGAACCATTACATTATCAAAATCTCAAAGGACTTTACAAAATAGTGAAAAGAGAAACAAATGAAGAAAAAAAAAAAAAAACAGGGTGAATAAAGAGGTTAAAAAAACAGAAAGAAGTACAACAGTAGATGGTTTAATTAAAGGCACCTGATGGCCGCTGAAAGGTTTCTTTTTTTGTTTTTTTCTTTTAGGAGGAAGACTATGACCCCATTAACTGAGGGGATTAACATATATAAACAGAAAAATATATGAAGATAATCATTTAGTTTACAAGCTTACATTCTTCATAAAATTCCACCTGCTATGAAAAATCTAGCATACGTTGGGTTGATTTACAGGAACATCCCTTTTCTGGTTTCTTAATTTTTCTAATACTTTATTGTTTTAACCCCCTTTACTTTTGCCTGAGAATTAAAAATTTATATAGGATTTTCTTTTTTCTTCATACACATATATAGACTGTAATTCATATTTGCTGTTTTTCAACCTCAAATCAAATGTGTGGAGTCAGATGATGAGGCTCCAGTCCTGAAGCTTTAGGAAACATGAAGTAGCTCTTCAGTGCCATTACTTCTAGGTCCACTCTCACCTGTTGTGGTAGTGCCTGTTAGGCTCCTATCTGTGGGTCAAATAGAACTGTTCAATCTTTTACTAGGGATTATTGATAATATTAAATAGAATTATTAGTGTTGAATAGCAATACTTGAAACCAATTAGAAGTATTAGATAACAATATTTAAAACCATTTAATTGTATGCAAACAAATGATTAATATTAAATAGAATTACTAGTGTTGAATAGCAATACTGGGTGCAAACAAATGATTAATATTAAATAGAATTACTAGTGTTGAATAGCAATAAAGTAAAGTTGGCGACCATAGTCGAGGGTAACCCGAAGGCTCCCTTTTCGATAGCTACTACTCCAATGTGTAGGGGAGGGCGCTACTCCTTCCCGGGCCATTGCTCTACTTTACCCTTGATCCGTACCTTATAATGCTGAGTGTTAAGCAAGGAGGCATCAAGTACCATTTTTTGAGTCTTTGGTATGACTCGACCTGGGATTGAACCCAGGTCTCCCGGGCCATTGGCGAACACTCTAACCCCTAGGCCAATGTCCGGTATTAAATAGAATTACTAGTGTTGAATAGCAATACTGGGTGCTAACAAATGATTAATATTAAATAGAATTACTAGTGTTGAATAGCAATACTGGGTGCTAACAAATGATTAATATTAAATTAGGTAGGAATACTTGATTAATAGAATAAGGATAAGACTCAGTTTTAAATATATCATCAACGAATACATTTTTCAATTACTTTTTGGGTTTTCATTTTGATTGATTTCTTATATTTAGTGACAGAAGTGTGTGTGTGTGTGTGTGTGTATATATATATATATGCACACAAGTAATATCAAGTCAGCGTCCGAAGACAATGGGTGTGGATTATTCGTGTGTAGAATATATGAGGAATTTCATATAAATCTATAGGGGTGCTCGATGTATGGCTATTGTTATATATTCTCTATCCAGGTTTATATAACAAAACTCACATACAGAGCGTATGCAATGCAATTAGAAGAAAACTTCTTTTTTTTTTGTTCATGAACATATATAGACTAATCCAAATTTTCTGTTTTTCAACCTCAAATCAAACGTGTGGAGTCATCTGATGAGGCAAAGAGTATAATGATATTTTTCACCGAAATAGATTTATAATGACAATTTAACCAGGATTGAGTTTTTTTCTAATTGCATTATATATATGTATGTTGTAATCTAACAAAAGGTTACTGAATGAGAAATAACCAAAGTGGAGGTTGGAAATGAAATGGAAATCTTTATAACATTAACTAAATACAATACTTGCCAGCGGCGTGAAGCAGGTACCCACTGCACGTGGTGACTACTTAGTCAGCATAATTACTCTCCTCACAATAGTGTCCAACGTATTTATGAGGAATGGGACATACTGATTAATGTTCATAGGTATGGTATATAACACTATCTATCTATCTATCTATCTATGTTGACACCTATGTTCATATCTATCTTTCTTCATACCTATCTATCTATCTATCTATCTATCTATCTATCTCAGTCTGTTTGTATCTATCTATCTATCTAGTGAGCTAGCAAGCTGATTCATATCTATCTAGTCTATTCAAATCCATCAGTTAGTCTGGTCCAATCGAATATCTACCTATCTATCTATCATAACCAAACAAAATGTTACTGAATGAGAAATAATCAAAACAAAGGTTGGAAATGAAATGGAAATCTTTATAACATTAACAAAATACAATACTTGCCAGTGGCCTGAAGAAGGTAAACCACTGTTAGTGGTCTACTACTTAGTCAACATATTTACCCCTTACAATTGTGTCCATTGTATTTTTGAGTAATAGGACATGCCTATTAATGTTCATAGGTAGGGATATAACAATAGGTCCATTGGCCTAATGAGTAGAGTGTTTGCCAATGGTCTGTGAGACCGAGTTTCAATCCAAGGTCAAGTCATACCAAAGAGTCAAAAATGGTACTTGATGCCACCTTGCTTAACACTCAGCATTATAAGGTCTGGATCAAGTGTAAAATGGATAAATCCAGGGAATAGAGTACTGACCTTCCCTACACCTTGTATCCATATTTACCAACCCCTCCGCTCGGGTAGGATATGACACAAGGTCAATTTATAAGAGGAGTTTGAATTCAGAGTTTTCAGAATTTTTAAGCGGAGTTTGAATTAAGAGTTTTCCTTCTCCTAGACTAGTTGCCTCACCAAGGCTGAAGAACCTAGTCTGCCCTACTATTTACCCATAGCTGAAGGGAGAATAATTGGATTCATACCTTTCCCGAGGGTATTAGTGCTATGTTAAATGCAATGAGTCTCGTCCAGGATTAGAACTCGTGTTGCCATGTCCATTTCCTACACCTTGGTATAGTAGCTATTGAAAAGGGAGCCTTCGGGTCACCCTCAACTAAGGTCGCCAACTTTTATATATATATATATGTGTGTGTGTATATATATATATATATACACACTTTAAAATATACCATTTTCTAGCAGCAACTAAATATGTCCATTCATTTCAACATTTGCTTTCCTCTCTCTCTCTCGCTCTCTCTCTCCCCTTTTGCTCGGCCATATGTTGAGGTCCATAGGAGTACATCACTTAGTTGGCGACTGTAGTCAAGGGTGACCCAAAGGCTCTCTTTTCAATTGCTACAACATGAAGGTGTAGGGGAGGGTGCTACTCTTTTCCCAGGATTGCTCCATTTTACCCTTGATCCACACCTTATAATGCTGAGTGTTGAGCAAGGCGGCATCAAGTACCATTTTTTTTACTTTTTGGTATGACTCTACCTAGGATTGAACCTCGGTCGTTCAGACGATTTAACCGGACATTGGTATGATGGTTAGAGTGTTCACCAATGACCCGGGAGACCTGGGTTCAATCTCTGGTCAAGTCATACCAAAGACTTAAAAAATGGTACTTGATGCCTCCTTGCTTAACACTCAGCATAAAGTGGAGCAATCCAGGGAATGGAGTAGCGCTCTCCCCTATACCTCGGTGTAGTAACTATCGAAAAGGGAGCCTTCGGGTCGGCCTTGACTACAGTCGCTAACTTTACTTATACTTTTTTGTATTAGATAAGAATCATCATCATGTCGTGCGACTAGCACGGATATCCCTGACCCTCTCTTTCCATGTCTCCCTATCATTTATTGCCTCTGGCAGGTCTTCAGGGTTACATCCCGTATCATCACATAGCTGCTGTATGTATGTTCGAGCTGGTCGTCCTGCTTTTGATTGGCCATATGCGGGGGTCCACAGGAGTACATCACTTACGAGCTCGGTCTTGCTTCTCCAGCACTGTCCGGCATGTCTAGTTCGTCTAGCTTGGATAGTTTTCGTGATAGGTGGTAGGTGACCATATTGTTGGTGCCTTGTGGGGTGTTGCTGCCGGGACTTGTTCAATATTGCTCTTAACATTCTTGTATAATTGCCGTCTAGCTTCTCCAACCGTTTAGTCAGCGTCCAAGTAGTGCATAAATAACACTGTTCTATCAAATAATTAGTTAACTAGGAATCATTACTTGAAACTATTTCACTCTACAAATTATTAATATTAGATGAGAACAATTTTTCAATGTAAGTGTACAAATCAGCAGTATTTGATAGGAATACTTGAAACCATATAACTTAGCAAATGATTTATATCAAATGTTACCATATTTACACAACCCCTCTACTTGGGCAGGATATGACACAAGGTCGATTTTTAAGCGAAGTTTAACAGGTTTGAATTCAGAGTTTTCCTTCTAAATGCAATCAATCTCGTCCAGGATTTGAACTTGTGTTGCCGTGTCCATTTCCTATGATGATAACCATTTCACCACGGGCACTTCCTTCTGGTCCAACCCCTCTGCTCGGGCAGGATATGACACAAGATCAATTTTTAAGCGAAGTTTAACAGGTTTGAATTCAGAGTTTTCCTTCTCCTAGACTAGTTGCCTTACCAAAGCTGAAGAACTCAGTCTGCCTTACTATTTACCCATAGCTGGAGGGAGAATAATTGGATTCATACCTTTCCCAAGGGTATTAGTGCTATGTGAAATGCAATCAGTCTTGTTTAGGATTTGAACTCTTGTCACCGTGTCCATTTCCTATGATGATAACCATTACACCACGGGCACAATATCAAATGTTACCGTTGAATAACCGTCGTTGGATATGTCATTAACAAACAGACTAAACTGAATCATTTTTACCATTATTTGAAATTATTTGTTTGTAGTTGGCATTGGTATCGTGTCTGTCATCAAGTTGGTTTTTACTCTGGTTTATTTTTTTATGTCAATATCAGAGTGGATATTTTATCAATAATACTTTCATACTGCTAGAGTATTTGTTTGATTTGTTTTGGTTTTATGGCATATCAACCCTTGGAGGTTATTTAATGCCAAATCCTTTTTCTACATATATATCAAATATAAATGATTTGGTTTGGTTGGGTTTTATGGCATACCAACCATTGTAGGTTATTTAATGCCAAATCCTCTTTATACACATATATTAAATATATAGGATTTGGTTTGTTTGGGTTTTATGGCATAGCAACCACCGTAGGTTATTTAATGCCAAATCCTCTTTATACATATATATTAAATTATATGATTTGGTTTGGTTGGGTTTTATCGAATATCAACCATTGTAGGTTATCTAATACCAAATCCTCTTAATACATATATATCAAATATATATATGATTTGTAAACACATTTTGTAGATAACATTCTTTAACTAGCCTGAGCTGTTTTTTGCACATAGTTAATTGGTTTCAAGTATTGCTATATAACAGTCACAATTTAACATCAGTCATTTGTTTGCACATATTTTATCATATTTGACCCTTCGATTGGAGCCTATCAGGTGCTACCCCTCTGGGTCAGCAATGGCAATGAATGGGTACTCCACATTCCCCAAATCTCCAAAGCTAGAGCCTCACCATCAGATTCTTTAATATCATATACCAGGACACTTCTTGAGGTGGTGGGGACAGCTTTATCTCCCTGCAGTGATTCAGTCAGTGTATTCTACAGCCCCAGTTGACTAAGTCCTAGAGTAATGATACAGAGAGTTTCAATATGTCAAAGAAATATGTATGGTTCAGGGTTGCTGGTCATTTTTGTGCAAGTAAATATTATATTGCAAATGTTCTGTTTTTGCTTGTGTCTATTTTCAAACCTATCCTAATTCAAGAAGAGGAAGAAAATCCTTAGAAAATCCTTAGGAAATGGAAAAATCAATGTTTCCAGACGACAAAGTAGAAAGATAATATATGCATTGTTCAAGTAGAAAGAAAACATGGTACATTGTGATTATAAGGATGGAAAAATGTAATCCTTGACCATGTGTCTTCTGGGCAGCTTTCCAAGATACTACAAATCATATATATGATATGCATGTATTAACAGGATTTAGCTTTAAATATATCGCAAGGGTTGACATGCCATTAAATCAAATGACCTGACCTAAATAACTGAATTTTCCAAGATAGTGTATCATCAAGCATTATATAATAATGATAATTCCTCATTAGAGAAATGGCCAAAACATTGTGACTATAACAATCAAGATGAGGATACTCGTCCAAATACATCAGTATATAATAATGATAATTCCTCATTATAGAAATGGCCAAAACATTGTGACTATAACAATCAAGATGAGGATACTCATCCAAATACATCAGTATATAATAATGATAATTCCTCATTATAGAAATGGCCAAAACATTGTGACTATAACAATCAAGATGAGGATACTCGTCCAAATACATCAGTATATAATAATGATAATTCCTCATTATAGAAATGGCCAAAACATTGTGACTATAACAATCAAGATGAGGATACTCGTCTAAATATATCAGTATATAATAATGATAATTCCTCATTATAGAAATGGCCAAAACATTGTGACTATCACAATCAAGATGGGGCTACTCGTCTAAATATATCAATATATAATAATGATAATTCCTCATCTAGGAAATGGCCAAAACATTGTGACTATAACAATCAAGATGAGGATACTCGTCCAAATACATCAGTATATAATAATGATAATTCCTCATTATAGAAATGGCCAAAACATTGTGACTATAACAATCAAGATGAGGATACTTGTCCAAATACATCAGTATATAATAATGATAATTCCTCATTATAGAAATGGCCAAAACATTGTGACTATAACAATCAAAACGAGGATACTCGTCCAAATACATCAGTATATAATAATGATAATTCCTCATTATAGAAATGGCCAAAACATTGTGACTATAACAATCAAGATGAGGATACTCGTCCAAATACATCAGTATATAATAATGATAATTCCTCATTATAGAAATGGCCAAAACATTGTGACTATAACAATCAAGATGAGGATACTCGTCCAAATACATCAGTATATAATAATGATAATTCCTCATTATAGAAATGGCCAAAACATTGTGACTATAGCAATCAAAACGAGGATACTCGTCCAAATACATCAGTATATAATAATGATAATTCCTCATTTTAGAAATGGCCAAAACATTGTGACTATAACAATCAAGATGAGGATACTCGTCCAAATACATCAGTATATAATAATGATAATTCCTCATTATAGAAATGACCAAAACATTGTGACTATAACACTCAAGATGAAGATACTAGTCCAAATTCATCAGTGTAGGATAATGATAATTCCTCATCTTAAAAATTCTGATAGAAATTACCAAGTTAATGAGTAGAGTGTTCGCCAATGGTCCGGGAGACTGGGGTTCAATCCCAGGTTGAGTCATACCCAAGATTCAAAAAATAGTACTTGATGCCACCTTGCTTAACACTCAGCATTATAAGGTACGTTTCAAGGGTAAAGTGGAGCAATCAAGGGAATGGAGTAGCGCCCTTCCTTACACCTCAGTGTAGTAGCTATTGAAAAGGGATCCTTAGGGTAAGATCCTTTTTCAATTATTTGAATTTCATTATAAACAATTTTCATGTTGGATTTTCAACTTCAAATATTCAATTTTTATACTCAGATAACAGGTAGTCCCTGCAGCATATAGTGGCTGACATACCGAACTGTCATATCATAATGAGTTCAAACTCCAGTCATGCTTGCCCAGTCGGCTGGGGCTGTAGAATACACTGACTGCACCTCTGCAAAGGGGTAAGAACCCCCCCCAAAACGAGTGTCCTGGATATGACACTAAACAATCAGATGGTGAGGTTCCAGTATGACAATATTGGTCGATGGCGGTACGTGAAGGGTTAACCAAAAAGTTGAGTAGCCAAATATAATTGCCAAGAAGTGTAAAATTGAAATTTCTGGGAAAAAGAATTGAAAATTCTGAGAAAGAACTTTTGACAATAGTCAAAACAGAAAATGGAAAGATGTTGACAGGTAATGGGGGTGACCAAGTTGGTTACAAGTAAAATCGCAAATAGAGGGAAAAAAAAAATGTTGTTTTAGGAAATGAGTGATATCATGAACAATTCCCAAGCCTGAAAAAAAAAAAAAAAATGAAAATTAGAAATTTGACAATCAGGGAAGATAACCCGTGACCTGTGACTCTCACCTGATTGCAGTGACAGGGAGAAAAGGTGTTGAAAGGTGAACAAGGGAATTTTTGTTGATGGTAGGAAGGCCACCTGGCATTTGGGGAAATGCTTTAGCTAAGTGATGACAAAATTATCCGAAATTACTTATCAGTGCTGAAAGGGAATTATCAATTAGCCTGGGCGAAGGCCAGCCTTTCGCCTACGTAGGGTTGAAACCAGTTCCATCAAAAGTGACAGTCCAGCATATTTGGACATAAAGGGGTTAGACCCTTTCTGACGTCATAAGCAGTAAAATGAGAGAAACTATGTTGGTAGGAGGAGAGCTGTCCTCCCGTAGTCCTCATTACGAGGGTAGTGAGAGGGACGACTCTGTGAAAGTAGTGAAAAGGGGGTTGGACCCTTTCTGATGACGAAAGTTGAAACAAAGGCATGATGGATGTCTAATGAGTTGAAAATGACCTTATAGAGATCACCCCTGCCGCAGTCAGAACCTACCCCAGAATATTTGCAATTATTATGTAAACGAGCTGATTTTTTAACTCAGCAGTTGGTGGCAGAGAGCGAAGCAGACGAAGACCAGACAGGGACCAACAGTTTGGAATTGTGCTTTGCGCTGCCAACTCATATATCGCCAGTCCGCCGCTGGGACAAATTGTTGCTAAGAAAACTTAACCCTCGTCAAACCGCCGCCTTAGACCATTATAAGTCACACCCGCAGATTTTTGTCGCCATCTGTAACTTTGACGATTATAAAACCTTTTTATTATTACCTACTGCAGAAATCGGAGTTGTATTTTTTTTGTTTTACAACATATACCCTTCGGATTTCAGTCTTCAGCTGCCAATACACCCTCTTCCTTTCAGACGTGGTCATCGGCCCTTCTTTTAAAGAATCACAACGTGGGGCAGGGCAGTGTATGGTCACTTTCCTGGAGGGAACTTTCGATCTGTTTTTCCATGTTGTAGCAGAGAGACTGGAGGGAAGCAGACAAGGTTGTGGCAGAAAGGGGTACCATAAGTGGTATCGTTTAAACCAGGTTGTGACCCTGTGGGGTTATATTTGGTGCCATAATCAAGGGCCGGGTACAGACCTGGTATAATTGGCGCCGTGACTGAGGATTGGAGTCTGGAGTTTTGGTATACCAGTAATGCTTGGACTTTGGGGAATGTGGAGTACCCCTTCATTGCCATTGCTCCCAGGTCCACTGTGGCCCGGTGTGGTAGCATAGCTATCTATGTACCATAGCTATCTTTGGGTTAAATAGAACTAACGGCATAATTATGCTAAACTGAATTGTTTGATTAAACTGAATAGCCTGAAATAAAAATGTTTTTGACAATTAAAATGTACTTACATTTGAACTGCGTGCTTCTGCTAAACTGAATTATTCGAAATAGAACTGCTTTTTGACATATCCAGGACACTCGTTAGGGGGGGTCTTACCCCTCTGCAGAGGTGCAGTCAGTGTATCCTACAGCTCCAGCCGACTGGACAAAGAAATTTTTGAATCATGCTTCTTGGTATTTTTTAGTATGAAACATCTGTACAACCTGAAAATGAATATCTAAAACCTTGTTTGAAGTTCCACAAAATAGTTGTTTGTTTAGTCACCAGACTCTTGGTTGCATGTTTCTATCCCAGGTTCAATGCCCTCCCTATCATATTTTATCTCCAAAACTATCCAATTCTTTCAGTTCCATCATATTCAATTAAACTTCCTGAAAGTTTATTTTTAATAGAAGGCACATAGCACCAATATTTGTGTTTCCATATACCTGAAATTCTATCTTTTCCTTGGCCCTGTACGGCCACTTACTTCCCATCTCAAAAACCATCCATATAAGATGAACAAGACATGCAGGACACAGCTGGAGAACCAAGGACACACTCATAAATGATGTTCTTCTATAGGCTTCTACACATGGACATGCTAGTATTATCCAACCAGCAAGAACTTATTTACATCAACTCTACATGGACATAGAAGGTAGTTTGGAAGATCTTCTGCGGGTGATGGATGATAGGGACGGATGGAGAGAGAAACCCATGGAAATCCGAGCTGTTAGCATGTCTTGAAGATGATGATGATGATCTGTCTATTAATACAAGTTCTTTATATAACCTGTTGTATAGGATATTATTGAACAAATGCATATAAACTTTCATTCAGATAGAAATGCATTGCAAATCATTTTACTATAGAAATGCATTGCAAATCATTTTACTATAGAAATGCATTGCAAATCATCTTCACTGTAGAAATGCATTGCAGATCATCTTCACTGTAGAAATGCATGGCAAATCATTTCACTATAGAAATGCACTGCAGATCATCTTCACTATAGAAATGCACTACAGATCATCTTCACTGTAGAAATGGACTGCAGATCATCTTTGCTGTAGAAATGCACTGCAGATCATCTTCACTATAGAAATGCACTGCAGATCATCTTTGCTGTAGAAATGCATTGAAAATAATTTTACTACAGAAATGCACTGCAGATCATCTTCACTGTAGAAATGGACTGCAGATCATCTTCCCTGTAGAAATGCACTGCAGATCGTCTTTGCTGTAGAAATGCATTGCAAATCATTTTACTATAGAAATACATTGCAGATTATCTTCACTGTAGAAATACACTGCAGATCATCTTTGCTGTAGAAATGCATTGCAAAACATTTTACTGTCAAAATATATTGCAGATCATCTTCACTGTAGAAATGCACTGCAGATCGTCTTTGCCGTAGAAATGCATTGCAAATCATTTTACTACAGAAATGCATAGCAGATCATCTTCGCTGTAGAAATGCGCTGTTGATTATTTTCACTGTAGAAATGCATTGCAAATAATTTTACTATAGAAATACATTGCAGATTATCTTCACTGTAGAAATGCATTGCAAATCATTTTACTGTAGAAATACATTACAAATAATTTTTTTACTATAGGAATTTATCACAAATCTTTTTTTTTTTTCATTATGGAAATACATTACATATCTTTTTTTCTCTTTTTTTTGTAGAAATGGATTGCAAATCAATTTACTATAGAAATAGATTGTGAATTATTTTACTATAAAAATACATTGCTAAACATTTTGCTATAGGAATTTATTACAAATCATTTTTACTCTAGAAATGCATTGCACCCCACTTAAACTAGAAAAATGCATTATTAGTTATTTTAATACTTGCTCTTTATGCAACGTGTAAAATAGGAAAGATTTATGACAGTGAAATGCCATTAATACTTTTTTAACTTGAAGAGTGAATTAATTTACTCCTGAGTCTGGCCTTGACTTTCCAAGTAAGTTTTAATTGATTTTTGAAAAAAAAAAAAAAAAAGTTTTTCCAAGGGAAATAACTCCAGGGAGATGCTGTACTGATCACAGAATTATAGTAGGAACAAGCAGGGAAGAATCCTTGACCTCTCTGCATTGATTATGTCAGCCATAATGGCATATGATAATTTATTAATAATTGAATCAATAAGTCTTAGTGGTAATATTTAAGAATAATTGTTAATTCTATTGCTAGAAATCGACTTGAATTTATGTAGAGGCTGCCAAAATGCAGCTTTAAAAGGGTAGCTATATTTTTTTTCTTTGACAGTGAAACCTAGATTGAATTTGAGGTAGTAATGTATTTCATTAGAAATTTTTTTTTTTTTTTTTTTTTAAAGAGGCTAGAATACATACGGATTTTGGATTAAAGTGATTTTCTCTTTGTTTTTCTTGAATTTTTTGTTCATTTTATTGATCTCTCTTGCCTGCTGTAGTTTAAACTGTTGGATGTGCTTGTAAAAGAAGAAAAAAAAATCATAAACCTGATCTAATTTAAGTGAATATTTCTTTTCTTTTTTTTTCTTTTCTTTTCTTTTTTCTATTTTTCTTTTCTCTTTTTCTGTTGTTTCACTCTCATAAAGACCTGGCTGATATTTGTTTCATTGTCTCTTTTTCTCTCTTTACTCTTTTTTATATTTTTCTTTCTTTCTTTCTTTCTTCTCTCTCTCTCTCTCTCTCATTTGCTAATTTTCCCCCATTTTCATTCCTTTTTTCTCTCTCTCTCTCTCTATCTATCTTAGTTATTTTCATTTTCTCTCACTCTCTCTCTCTCTCTTATTTTCATTTTCTCTCTCTCTCTCTCTCTCATTTCAATTTTCTCTCTCCCTTTCAGTTTTCATTTTCTCCTTTTCTCTCTCTCTCATTTTCTCCTTTTCTCCCTCTCATTTCCATTTTCTCTCTCTCTCTCTTTTTCTCTTTTCCTCCTCTCGTTCATTCTCTCTCTCTTTTCCATTCTCTTTCTCTTCACCCATTTTTGTTTTCCTAGCCCTCCCTCTCTTTTCTTTTCTTTTTCTTTATTCTCTCTTTCAAAGTTTTTCTTCATTTCTCACTTGTTCCTTTCTTTTTCTCTCTCTCTCTCTCTCACTTTCCATCTCTATCTTACATTCGTACTATTTCTCTCTCTCTCTCTTCTTCCTCTCTTTCATTCTCACTCTCTTTTCCATTCTCTCTCTTTCTCTTCACCCATTTTTGTTTTCCCAGCCCTTCCTCTCTTTTCTTTTCTTTTTCTCTATTCTCTCTTTCAAAGTTTTTCTTTGCTTCTCACTTGTTCCTCTTTCTCTCTCTCTCACATTTGTACCATTTCTCTCTCTCTCGTTTTCTTTATTTTCTTCTTTTCTCCTTCATATTTTTCTCCTTCTTTCTCTCCCTTATTCTTTTCCTTTATTCATTCTCATTTTTTCTTTTTTTTGCTTTCTTTCACTTTTTATCTGTCTCCATTGTATTCTTTATCCATCTCTCTCTCTCTCTGGATCTCTCTCTCTCTCTCTCTCGCATTTTCTTCCTATATATCTTTCTCTCTTGCATTCTCTGTTCATCTCTCCCTCCATTTCTTGCTTTTTCTGTCCATATCTCTCTCTCTCTCTCTGTCTTGCATTCTTAGTTCATCTCTCCCTCTCTCTCTTTTGCATTCTTTGTTTATCTCTCTCTCTCTCTCCCCCTCTCTCTCTACTTGAATTCTCTCATATCTCCTTCTACTCACTCATATTCTTTACTCTCTCTCTCTCTCTCTAACCATCTTCTTTACTTTCTCTCTCTCTCATATTCATATTCTCTTCCTTTCTTATTTTCCCTCCTTTGTTTTCTTACACCCTCGTTCTCTGCTTCCCTCTCTTTTTGTCTCTCTCATCTTCTATCCTGACCTATTTCTACATCTCATCCTGTCCCACAGGAGAGAGAGAGAGAAAGAAAGAAGATGATTGTACAATTGCTCACATGCAACACACTATATAAGAATCCCATAAAAAAAGCAAACACCCTCACTCCCACCAGTCTCCTGAACTTACTACTGAGTATCTTCAGAGCTTCTAATAAAACAATGTAATTGACATTGATAATGTTTTGAACTGATATAACCTTGAATATTTCTCTGCAATTTAATAGAAAGAAGAAAAACATTTTTTTTCCTTCCTATATGTTTCTATACTAAATTGCATAGGTATCTCTATATCTGTGTATATGAGATATTCATGACCTTGTGCCAGGCAAAGATAAGCCTAGTAAGTATATATCTAGAGGCACTTCACAACTGGTCAACTGTTAATTAGCAAGCAGGACTTGATTACTACAGGGAATTTGTTCCTCACAAGCTGCCCCAAATTTGTGGCCTTGTGCCAGAGACGAAACAAAGCTTAGTAAATGAAAATGCGTATTTAGCTCCCTTGGCAATCAAATTCAATGAAAATTGATTTTTGGATACAATGAAGAATAAATTTCTTCTTTATTTCTTCAGTTTGTTCATTTTCCTTGGGAGATAGTTCGAGAGAGCATGGCAGAAATATCTCCCTCAAAATTAGGCAGCTGACAAAGGTAGCTCCATCTAGCTAATGTCTGACTATTTTTTCAGATAAGATCAGGTACAATCCTAGCTTGGACTGGCCATGTTTTTGGGTCAGATATTTTAGTCTAGGATTGCTATTACTAGTAAAATCAATATTATCTATGATACAGGGTGTGATAGAAATACCTCCTACATTTTAAACTATAACTTGTGTGGTGTAAGTGAACTGAGGCAGCTGACAAAGGTAGCTCCATCTAGTTAATGTCTGACTATTTTTTCAGATAAGATCAGGTACAATCCTAGCTTGGACTGGCCATGTTTTTGGGCCAGATATTTTAGTCTAGGATTTCTATTACTGGTAAAATCAATATTATCTATGATACAGGGTGTGAGAGAAATACCTCCTACATTTTAAACTATAACTTGTGTGGTGTAAGTGAACTGAGGCAGCTGACAAAGGTAGCTCCATCTAGTTAATGTCTGACTATTTTTTCAGATAAGATCAGGTACAATCCTAGCTTGGACTGGCCATGTTTTTGGGCCAGATATTTTAGTCTAGGATTTCTATTACTGGTAAAATCAATATTATCTGTAATACAGGGTGTGAGAGAAATACCTCCTACATTTTAAACTATAGCTTGTGTGGTGTAAATGAACTGAGGCAGCTGACAAAGGTAGCTCCATCTAGCTAATGTCTGACCCTTTTTTCAGATAAGATGAGTTACAATCATAGCTTGGACTGGCCATGTTTTGGGGCCAGATATCTTAGTCTAGGATTGCTATTACTGGTAAAATCAATATCATCTATGATACAGGGTGTGATAGAAATACCTCCTACATTTTAAACTATAACTTGTGTGGTGTAAGTGAACTGAGGCAGCTGACAAAGGTAGCTCCATCTAGTTAATGTCTGACCCTTTTTTCAGATAAGATCAGGTACAATCGTAGCTTGGACTGGCCATGTTTTTGTGCCAGATATCTTAGTCTAGGATTGCTATTACTAGTAAAATCAATACTTTAGCACTGGTTTCAAAATTACGAAGTGCCTTCAATAAGTTTCCAGACATTTTTCGTATGGGTACTTTTATTGATAGTACACACATGAAACTCTAGTCCCCTTCGAAGTAATCTCCTCCGGCTGCAATGCACTTGTTGTACCATTCCAACAACTTCTGGAAGGCCCCATGGAAGTCCTCTTGTGTGAGCGTGTCAATGACCTTCATCACAGTCTCTTTCATCTCAACTGTCTCATAACAACAGCCTCTAAGTTTTTCCTTGAGCTTAGGGAATAACCAAAAGTCACAGGGAGCAAGGTCCGGACTATAGGGAGCGTAAGGAACTGTCTTGATGCCCATCTTAGTCAAATAGTCTGTGACAAGGATGGAGTTATGAACTGGTGCATTGTCCTGCTGGAAATGCCACTGACTCGATTTGAAGAGTGCTAGCCTCTCTTGATGGAATCTCTTCCTGAACTCCCTTAAAACCTCAACATAGTATTCCTTGTTGACTGTCTGTCCAGTGGGAACCCAGTGCATGTAGATCATGCCAGTGCTGTCAAAAAAGGGATCATCAAAGGTTTGTGGGTGGATTTGCTCTGTCTGGCCTTCTTGGGTCTGAGAGAGCCAGCATGCTTCCACTAGGAACTCTGTCTCTTGGTCTCTGGGTCATATCAGTAGATCCAGCTTTCATTGCAGGTCACCAGAGCATCAAGAACTGCGGGATCTGAATTGATTAGCTCAATCATCTCCCTGCTTTCATGACAACGTCTTTCTTTCTGATCTTCTCTGAGCACCCTTGGGACAAACTTTGCGCAAATCTTTCGCATCTTCAGTTCCACGCAAATAATTATGTGTACAGTTCCCACACTGACATTAAAATGTGCACTTATTGTCTCTATAGACACACGACGGTCCTTATCCATGAAATTCTTTATTTGGTCAATAAACTTTAGTGTTCTGACTTCCTTACTCCTCCCACACCTCTCATCATCCCTCACAGACACCCTACCTTCCTTGAATCTGTTATGTCACTTAAAAACTGATACTTGATTCATGCAAAATGGTCGAAAAGCAGTCTGAAGCATTGCATACATATTTATGGCATTTTTTCCAAGTTTAAAACAGAATTTTATTGCATATTGTTCTTCTAAAGTGTCCTCACGTCCAGATTGCATTTTTGAAATTCACTAGCTGTGACAATCAGGCTTTAGTAGGATATATTCCAATTCCCACTGTAGCTGTTCATTTGAAGCTGAAATCATAAAAATTGGTCAGTGATCTCATAGGATGTATAGCAATAACATACTGAATTCTCAAGAGTCTACGACAATTTTAAATGCCTGTACAAAAAAGGGCTGGAAACTTATTGAAGGTACCTCGTAATCAAGATTTAGTGTATTGATGTTATTCTTACAGAGTGTAATTTGTCTATTCACGCGATCACGTCTGTACTGACGCTATTTATAGAAACAAATTCGAAAAGTAAACACAACACAATACAACAGTACAAACACTCATTCTTACAAAGTAGTAATGTCCATACAAAAGTTACATCACTTTTGTAATACATCCTCCCCTGATGATGGCCCAAAGTTGGGCAGAAGTACTTGGGAAATAACTAATTATGGAAGGTTTATCAACCAATTCTTGCCGAATATCATAAGATCAATACAGCAATTCGAAAGGATTAACAAAAAATTATGTAGACAAAAAATGCCTACTATGTTCAATTAGATATGTATCAATGAAGAAATGCTGCCAAAATACACACACACACACACACACATATATATGTATATATATATATAAACACTAATCCCTATGCACAAGATGGATGTGACACTTGGTCATTTTTTAAGATGAGTTTTAATCGGTTTGAATTAAGAGTTTTCCTTCTCCTAGACTAGTTGCCATACCAGGGTTAGAGAGCCCAGTTTACCCTACTATTTGCCTATAGTTGAAGGGAGGCTAGTTGGATTCATACTTTTCCTAAGGGTATTAGTCCTATATGAAATGCAAACAGCCTTTTCCAGGTTTTGAATTCTGACAGCTGCGTCCGTTTCCTTGGTCAGTACCCATTATACCATGCACGTCTCCATTTTTGGTTGTTTTGTTTTATGGCATATCAACCCTTTTTGGGTTATTTAACCCTGAATTAAATTTCAAACAATACAGTTTTGTATAAGTATAGTTTTTGCTTACAAACAGTTAAATGTCAAAACAGTTTAGTTAATTGTAAAAACAGTTCTATTTCAAACAATTTAGTATAGCATAAGTACACAGTTTAGTTCTATTTGACCCATAGATAGGACCCTATCAAGTGCTACCACTCTGGGCCAGAGTGGACGTAGGAGTGATGATAATGAAGGGGTACTCTGCATTCTCCAAAGCTCCAGCATTACTGGAACGTCACCATCAGATTGTTTGTGGAGGTGCCCGTGGTGTAGTCGTTATCGCCGTAGGAAATGAACACGGCGATACGAGTTCAAATCCTGGACGAGACTGATTGCATTTCACATAGCACTAATACCCTTGGGAAAGGTATGAATCCAATAATTCTCCCTCCAGCTATGGGTAAATAGTAGGACAGACTAGGTTCTTCAGCCATGGTTAGGCAACTAGTCTAGGAGAAGGAAAACTCTGAATTCAAACCTGTTAAACTCCGCTTAAAAATTGACCTTGTGTCATATCCTGTCCGAGCGGAGGGGTTGGTAAATAGTACCATCAGATTGTTTGTAATATCCTGAACCCGTTGTGGGCAGGGGGTCTTACTCCCTCTGCAGAGGAGCAGTCAATGTATTTTACAGCCCCAGCCGACTGGGGAAACATTTCCATTTTAGCAATATATATATATATAATGGAAGTACTCATAGTGTAAGGGTTATCATTGTTGGAAATGGGCTTGGTGACCTTAATTCAAATCATTATTGAAGTCATTTACATTTCACAAAACGTTAATGCCCTTGAGTAAGCCATGAATCCAACTATTCTCCCTCTGGTAAATAGTAGGGCAGACTGATTTCTTTAACCTTGGTATGGCAATCAGTCTAGAAGGAAGGCTCTGATGAATTCCAACCTTTTATACAAATGTGACTAGGAACCACCTTTAGACACCAATCCTTGAGAAACTTCACACATCAATGTGTGGGGGAAGCTTAAACCACATCAGGTTAATGCTGTCACACAGATATATATATATATATATATATATATATATATATATATATATATACTAATCTAATATCTACTAGCATTCACGGTTACTAGAAAAGAAGAAAAAAAACCCGCCAGGAACAAAAGATAAAAATATCTCGAATCACCGCCCGGGGGAAAAAGAAAAAATATAATAGGACAAAAAGAAAGAAAAGGCCAACCCCGTCACACCAGTTGAAAAAATCAAGAGATATGCAGTCAGTTGGCCAAAAGAAAACTAAAACCCTCCGTAAATGCTGCAATGCTACAATTACAAGAGTGCTCAACACGAGTGGAGCCAATTATAAAATTAACTTAAATCGCGAGTCGGAAATCTCCTACTAAAGTGTCACCTTAACGGATCATCAGGAAGTCTCATACCGATATATATGTATATATATATAATGATCGATTTATATACCGATATATATATATATATAATGATCGATTTATATATCGATATATATATATATATAAAATGATCGATTTATCACCTCGACATAAAAAAACCTACCAACATTAATCCCTGTACCCTCAATTTCCATAGTGAATGTCCCTTCCACTATAAAAGAACAATCATAAAAACACTTATTTCCAGAGCTAAGCTACTATCTTCCGTTCAATCTATCTTCTTTAATGAACTTAAAAATATAAAACAAACCCTTATCAATAATGGGTTTCCTAACTACATTGTTGATACCGAAATTAAACAATTCATTAATAAACCTGAACAACATAACATAGACAATATCCAAAACCATAAACAATCAATAAACCTATACTACAAAAACCAATTTCATAGTAATTATAAAATTGATGAACTAATATTAAAAAACCTTATCCAAAAAAATGTTCTCCCTACTGACCCTACCTAAAAAGTTAGACTTATATACTACAAGAAATTTAAAACCTCCAACCTAATTATTTCGTATAACACTTCCCCATCTACTGGACCTCTCCATAGAACCAAAGTGGTATATTCGTTTAAATGTTTCCAAAGAAAATAGTGCGTCTGTTGGTCTTATAACTACTACTCTTTCCAGATGACTTACAATGCACCTTGATGATTTTAGCTCCCTAGCCTTACATCTTAAAACCCATTCTATTCCTAAATTCAAGTTTTGAAAAATTCTAGTTGAAAACACTACTATAATCGCACACGAAATTGATAAGCTACGACTACAAATCCTAGAAGACCTACTACAAATAAAAACTAAAAAACCTAAAATCAATAGAATCATACATATGATACAATATACGTTTTTGGGACAGATTTTCATGTAAATGAACATAAGGATGGCTTTGGCATTAAATAACCCATGAAGGTTGATATGCCATTGAACCAAAAAGCCTTAAATAGTACCATTACTGTTCTTCTACAAAGATGGCTTTGGCATTGAATAAACCCATGAAGGTTGATGTGCCATTAAACAAAAGGTACTGAAAGTTCTCTACCATAACGAAAATATGGAAATGCAAAGTTGGATAAAACAGGGTAACTGATGGATTGCTCTTCATCTTAAGAACCATTCAATTCCTAAATCGAAGTTTCGAAAAATTCTAGTTGAAAACACCACTATAATAGCACACGAAATAAATAAACTATGACTACAAATCCTAGATCCCCTACGAATAAAAACAAAAAGACCCAAAATCAATAGAATTAATTTTGAAAACAGCGACAATGTTTTGAAATGCTTTTAGTATTTTTTTTTATCCCGTATTCCTATAGTAGTCTATTTTCATTGATGGCGTTCCCTTTTTAAATACATCAGGAACCCTGTTTTATCCAAATCTGGCTTCCTATATTTTTGTTATGGTATAAACTTTTAAAAACTTTCAACACTCTTTTAAAAAACAAACACACCTTACACAAGCAAGCAACCCCTGATGATGGCCTATGAAGGGTCCGAAAGCACTCGGAACAATTTTGGGAAATTCATCTACCAATTTCAACCTGAAACTAAGACACTTATCAGAAAACTTGAAAGGATCTTAAATAAATTATCCAGGCAAAATTTGTCTTTATTATTTAATGAAACATACTTAAATGAACAACTGCTGCCAAACTACACACACACACACACATATATATATATATACAACCACACACATGCAATGTTGTATAATCAAGAGGGATATTATGAGGTAATATTTATTGCCAAACACAATAGCCAAAAATATGTACATATTGCAGTATGAAAAAATTGTTTTTGACCACAGTTTCAATATTGTAGGATGTGGTGATAAATAATACCTAATTATATCTATTTTGATTCAATAAACTTCCTCTAGAAATAATAAAGTCCTTTTATCTTTGGTTCAGAAGAAAATGAAATTTTTACATAAGATTATTTGGAGTCCACATATTTATTAGTGATAATTAATGTATAACTGCAATGAAATTTTTTGTACAGTTTTTTGCCAATTTGAAACTTATGTATTATCAGAGAATTGGACTATTGTTAAGAAAATTAACTTCCTATTCATTGCTGATTTCTGTCTTGGTAAATACAGCTTCAGTTTTGATACTTTTTCAACACATCTCGTATGTTGAAGAAAGTCAATGTTTCATTCATTCATTGTTGATTTCTGTCTTTGTAAATACAGGTTCGGGCTCGTTACTTTTTCAACACAGTTCATATTTTGAAGAAAATCAACGTTTCATTCATTGTTGTTTTCTGTCTTGGTAAATACAGCTTCAATCTTGATACTTTTTCCACACATCTCGTATGTTGAAGAAAATCAACGTTTCATTCATTCATTGTTGATTTCTGTCTTGGTAAATACAGCTTCAGTCCCGATACTTTTTCAACACATCTTGTATTTTGAAGAAAATCAACATTTCATTTTTTGTTCATTTATGTCTTGGTAAAATCAGCTTCAGTCCCGATACTTTTTCAACACATCTCGTATGTTGAAGGAAATCAACGTTTCATTCATTGTTGATTTCTGTCTTGGTAAAAACAGTTTCATTCCCGATACTTTTTCAACACATCTCGTATGTTGAAGAAAATCAACATTTCATTCTTTGTTCATTTCTGTCTTGGTAAATACAAATTCAGTCCCGATACTTTTTCAACACATCTCGTATGTTGAAGAAAATCAACGTTTCATTCATTGTTGTTTTCTGTCTTGGTAAATACAGCTTCAATCTTGATACTTTTTCCACACATCTCGTATGTTGAAGAAAATCAACGTTTCATTCATTCATTGTTGATTTCTGTCTTGGTAAAAACAGTTTCATTCCCGATACTTTTTCAACACATCTCGTATGTTGAAGAAAATCAACATTTCATTCTTTGTTCATTTCTGTCTTGGTAAATACAAATTCAGTCCCGATACTTTTTCAACACATCTCGTATGTTGAAGAAAATCAACGTTTCATTCTTTGTTCATTTCTGTCTTGGTAAATACAGCTTCAGTCCCGATACTTTTTCAACACATTTCGTATGTTGAAGAAAATCAACATTTCATTCTTTGTTCATTTCTGTCTTGATAAATACAGCTTCAGTCCCGATACTTTTTCAACACATCATGTATGTTGAAGAAAATCAACGTTTTATTCATTCATTGTTGATTTCTGTCTTGGTAAATACAGCTTCAGTTTTGATACTTTTTGAACACATCTCGTATTTTGAAGAAAATCAACATTTCATTGTTTGTTCATTTCTGTCTTGGTAAATACAGCTTCAGTCTCGATTCTTTTTCAACACATCTCGCGTGTTGAAGAAAATCAACGTTTCATTCTTTGTTCATTTCTGTCTTGGTAAATACAGCTTCAGTCGCGATACTTTTTCAACACATCTCGTATGTTGAAGAAAATCAACGTTTCATTCATTGTTGATTTTTTTCTTGGTAAAAACAGTTTCATTCCCGATACTTTTTCAACACATCTCGTATTTTGAAGAAAATCAACATTTCATTCTTTGTTCATTTCTGTCTTGGTAAAAACAGTTTCAGTCCCGATACTTTTTGAACACATCTCGTATTTTGAAGAAAATCAACATTTCATTCTTTGTTCATTTCTGTCTTGGTAAATACAGCTTCATCTCAATACTTGTTCAACACAGCTTATATAATGCTGCCATCATCTTTTTAATTTTCTTTTTGTCTTTTCAGGTTTGGAATTCTTCTTACCCGGTGACACTCAGGTATAAATATAACATGAAATTGCTAACCTGGAAATACACCCAGTTCTCCCAATTTAATGAGACGGACACGCTGTTGCTTGTATCTGGGGTACATTTTGGAGTACTGAGTACCTCAGGAGAAATTGCCGTCTTCAGTCTTGTTGGTTTGTACAAAAAATTTCAATTTCTGGCATTTGTTTAAAGAAATCATTGGTTAAATTAATGATATTTGGAAGACCTGCTGGGAGCAATGGATGGTAGGGATGGATGGTGAGAGAGTCATAGAAATCTGTACTGTCAGCGCAACAGGATGATGATGATTGATATATAAACTAGTTGAGCTAGGAAAAATTCATTGGGTGTTGACTATGAAGATATCGTCATCACTACTGCTTATATTAGGATTTTTGCTTCTTCATTGGTCTAGTAGGTAGAGTGTTCGCCAATGATCTGGGAGACCGGGGTTCAATCCCAGGTCGCGTCATACCAAAGACTTTAAATATGGTACTTGATACTTCCTTGCTTTAGCACTCAGCAATATAAGGTACGTATCAAGGGTAAAGTGGAGCAATCCAGGGAAAGGAGTAAGGCACCCCTCTACACCTTGGTGTAGTAGCTATTGAAAAAGGAGCCTTCTAGTCGCTCTCGACTATGATCGTTAACTTTACTATTATTATTAGTAGTAATTATATTTTTTATCGTTATTATTTTCATATTTTTAATATTATTTATTCCTTATGATTTTGTCAATTATTCTTATAAATCTCATTTGTTAATCATTACACCACCCAAGAAGTAGAGTGTTTGCTAATGGTCCGGGAGACTGGGTTCAATCCCAGGTCGAGTCATCCCTAAGACTCAAAAAATGGTACTTGATACTACCTGGCTTAGCACTCAGCACTATAAGGTTAGGATCAAGGGTAAAGTGGAGCAATCCAAGGAAAGGAGTAGCGCCCTCCTCTACCCTTGGTGTAGTATCTATTGAAAAGGGAGCCTTCGAGTCACCTTCAACTAACTTTACCTTTTTCTTTTATTCTTATAAATTTATTTATTATTACTCTTGGTAAGTTTTTCACATGAGCAAAATCTTTTCACGTTTCTGGGGAAAATCAAGATATACTCATTTCTCTTATAGATGTAATTGTTGCTTCATTATTAGTCAATCCGAAGGCTCCCTTTTCAATAGCTACTACACTAAGATGTTGGGGAGGGTGCTACTCCTTTCCCTAGATTTCTCCACTTTACCCTTGATATGTATCTTATAATGCTGAGGAGTGTTAAACAAGGAGGTATCAAGTACCATTTTTTGAGTCTTTGATATGACTTGATCTGGGATTGAACCTGGTCTCCTGGACCATTGACGAACACTCTCCCTTCTAGACCAATACTGATACTACAATAGTCATTCAAAATGTTCTAAGCCACACCCAGAAAGAATAGATACAGTCATAGAGAGGAGTAAGTGAAGTTAGTGACTGTAATTGAAAGCAACCTGAAGACTTCTTTTTCGATAGCTACTCCCCCAAAGTGTGTGTGTGTGGGGGGTGCTACTCCTTTCCCTAGATTGGTCCACTTTACCCTTGATTCGTACCTTATAATACTAAGTGTTAAGCAAGGTAGGGGTAGAGTGTTTGCCAATGGCTCGGGAGACCAAGGTTCAATCTGAGGTTGAATCATCCCAAAGACTGAAAAAATGGTACTTGATACCTCCTTGCTTAACAGTATTATAAGGTACGAATCAAGGGTAAAGTGGAACAATCTAGGGAAAGGAGTAGCACCCCCCTCTACACTTTGGAGTAGTAAGTGAAGTTGGTGACTATAATTGAGAGGAACCTGAAGGCTCTTTTTCGATAGCTACTCCCCCAAAGAGTAGGGGGGTGCTACTCCTTTCCCTAGATTGCTCCACTTTACCCTTGATTCGTACCTTATAATACTAAGTGTTAAGCAAGGAGGTATCAAGTACCATTTATTGAGTATTTGGGATGACTCAACCTCGGATTGAACCTTGGTCTCCCGAGCCATTGGCAAACACTCTACCCACCACAGGCCAATTGGGATTTATTATTATTATCATTATTATTTTACTCATTTGGGAGTTCTCCACATCAGTGTTAGCTGATGGTTTTCCTCTGGAGTCTGAGTGACAGCAAGTCTCCAGGACTCTTCTCAGTATTCTGACTGATACTCCACATTCCCCAAAGCTCCAACATTACTGGAGCATCACCACCAGATTGTTTAGTGTCATTTGTAGAACAAGAGGAGTAAGAACGCTTTAATATAACAAGAGGCAACAGAACTCTACGACCTCAACTACCATTTTTGTATAAATGGTAATATCATTGGTCTTCCTGTTAGAAAATGTATTTAATATATAAGTATAAACAGGACTTTGCATTGGACAACGTACAATGTTGGATATGACATAAGACCTAATAAACCTACGAACAATAACTGTCTTCAAACAAATGGGGATGATGGTAAATAGAATTGTTAGTGTTAGATTGCAATACTTGAAACCATTTAACCGTGAGCAAACAAATGAGCTCTTGCTGGTTTAAAATGTTATCTACAAAGCATTCGTATTGAAATCTTTGGTTTAATGTATGTATAAAGAGGATTTGGCATTAAATAACCTACACTGGTTGATATGCCATAAAACCCAACCAAAGTAAATCATGTATATTTAATATATATATATAAAGAGGATTTGGCATTAAATAACCTACAATGGTTGATATGCCATAAAACCCAACCAAATCATACATATTCAATATATATGATTCCCTTACCTCTTGGCTTAGAATAACTCTAGATGGGTTGTCATGCCATTAAAATCATTCCTTATTTTCAGTTACAGAATTTCAATAATGTAGAGATTGCTAATAAATAAAAATTTCTACCTTATCAGTCTCAGCTTTTCACAATGCCAACTGCATCCCTGCAGAGAGGTAAGTCTCCCACCCAAAAGCCTGCTGTTGGCTGTGAGCAGCAACCTATAATGCTTGAGGAAGGGATCTTAATGGCTGAGCAGTTTGTAACGTCCAGCCAAAATGTTCGTGTGACTGTCAAGACTCAAGTTTGGCCCTGACTGGGCTAGATAGGCGGTCAAAGTGGCCCAATCTGACCAATCAGTTGATCATGTCAAATCCTAGAACCTATATGATTGTTCCGACCATATTTTTCTAATTTATTATTCTTGTGGTAAGCACCTAACCCTATTTTTTCTTAAAAGTTCTGAAAGGCAATGGCTGAGGGTCAGTTGCGCCAAGATAACAATTCTTGAAACCATTTAAACTGTGTGCAAACAAATAATTAATATTAAACAGAATTATCTGTATCAGAAGGCAAAAATTGAAACTGTGGAATCAATAGCATTTAGATATGAAATTACCAACAAACTATTTACTTACAAATCATATATGTATATCTATTTAAATGAGAACAAATAAATGATTAATATAAAACAGAATTATTATTAGTATCAAATAATAATACTTAAAACCATTTAACTGTGTGCAAACAAATAATTAATATATCTATTTAAATGTGTGCAAATAAATGATTAATATTAAACAGAATTATTATTATCAAAGAGTAATACTTAAAACCATTTAACTGTGTGCAAACAAATAATTAATATGTATATCTATTTAAATGTGTGCAAATAGATGACTGCTGTTAAATTGTTACTGTTACATAGAAATAATTGAAATTCAGAAAATTGTTATTCCATCCTTGAAAGCATAAAGATTTTCTTGAAATATCTCTAATTTTATTCCATTTCATTTTGAAAAAAAAAAGAAGGAAGCAGTTTATCAATAAGAATTCATTAAAACTGTTTTTTTTTTAACTTGAAAAAATCCTTATTTTCATCTCAGTTTTTCTATTCTTTTTTTTTTTTTTTTTTCATTAAATTTTTTATTATATATTTTTAGGGGTTAAAAATAATTTAAAAAGAAAATTAATTTGAGGCATTTTTTTTTTTTTTTTTCCGTGTTCATTTGCGTTTTAATCAGACTATTGGCTGAACGTGACTTTTTTTTTTTTTTTTCCGTGTTCATTTGCGTTTTAATCAGACTATTGGCTGAACGTGACTTTTTTTTTTTTTTTTCCGTGTTCATTTGCGTTTTAATCAGACTATTGGCTGAACGTGACTTTTTTTTTTTTTTTTTTTTTTCAGTGTTCATTTGCGTTTTAATCAGACTATTGGCTGAACATGACTTTTTTTTTTTTTTTCAGTGTTCATTTGCATTTTAATCAAACTATTGGCTGAACGTGACTTTTTTTTTTTTTCAGTGTTCATTTGCATTTTAATCAGACTATTGGCTGAACGTGACTTTTTTTTTTTTAACTTGA
Source organism: Sepioteuthis lessoniana (assembly GCA_963585895.1). NCBI lineage: Eukaryota > Metazoa > Mollusca > Cephalopoda > Myopsida > Loliginidae > Sepioteuthis > Sepioteuthis lessoniana. Next base: position 47,954 of record CAUZXS010003101.1, read on the forward strand.
AAAAATCCTTATTTTCATCTCAGTTTTTCTATTCTTTTTTTTTTTTTTTTTTCATTAAATTTTTTATTATATATTTTTAGGGGTTAAAAATAATTTAAAAAGAAAATTAATTTGAGGCATTTTTTTTTTTTTTTTTTTTCTGTGTTCATTTGCATTTTGATCAGACTATTGGCTGAATGTGACTTTTTTTTTTTTCTTTTTTTCTTCAGGAGAATTCCAATTACAGTGCCGAGTGCTGAACAAACCGTATGATGTTTTTGGTACTTGGTACAATTCTAACTACCTACTATCTGGTAGTTTACTTTGGTTTGGTCCACTTCAGTCCTGTTCTGCTCTTTGGTTAAATAAGGTAAATATGAGTCCCCGCCCTGCTATTTTTATTATTATTATTTTATAATTTTTATCCAAGTACTAAAGTCGTCGGGTTCCTATTCTAAATACCTGAAATAAGGAACTATATAGCAAGTGTTCCTAAAGGCCTTCTATTTATATCCACGCTGTAGAATACACTGACTGAATCTCTACTGGAAGGTAAGACCCCTTTCTCTAATGAGTGTCCAAGATATAACACTCAACAATCTGATGGACAGGCTCTAGTAATGCTGAAGCTTGAGGAAATGCAAAGTACCCCAATGTTGCCATCACTCCCAGGTCCACTCTAGTCCAGAGTGATAGCACCTGATAGGGTCCAATCTATGGGTCAAATAGAGCTGTTTTACATTTAAACTGAGAGCAAGCAAATGACTAATGCTAAATTGAATTATTCAAAAAAGAACTGTTTGATCATTTAACTGTGTGTAAACAAATGACAGATGTTTAATTTAATTGTTAGTTATACATAGCAATACTTGGAACCATTTAACTTTGTTGCTAGATTGAATTGATAGAGATAGAACTGTTTGATTATTTGACTGTGTGTAAACAAATGACAGATGTTTAATTGAATTGTAAGGGATACATAAAAAAACTTGGAACCATTTAACTTTGTTGACTTTGTTGCTAAATTGAATTGTTAGAGATAGAACTGTTTGATTATTTGACTGTGTGTATCTACAAAATGTGTTTATTAATCCTATATTTAATATATATGTAAAAACAGGATTTGGCATTAAATGACTAACAGTAGTTGATATGCTATAAAACCCAACCAACCCAATGACCTTACTCTCAACATCATTTCTAGGAAGAAACAACAAATTTATCATATTCTCTGACTCGCTCTCTGTATTAACAGCACTGAGAAATAAAAAGCTGGAGAACCCATTAATTGTTAAACTGCTCAGTAGACAAGACTCAATGTCTAGTTATAAAGAAATAATTATGTGTTGGATCCCAAGCCACATCGGAGTGAACGGAAATGAAAGAGCTGACTTGGCAGCCAAATCGGCTTTAGATCTAAGCCCTGAAATTATCTCCATTCTGTAAACTGACTTGAAGCCGACAATCAGTAAATTCCTTCACACAAAATGGCAGCAATGATGGAACAATAACATCCACAATAAAATCTTCCAAATTCAGCCCACCTTGGGAGAATGAAGACCAGCTTTTAAAAAATCAAGAAGAGAACAATTCATTATATCCCGATTGCACATTGGTCATACAAGGCTTACTCACTCTTTCATACTGAAACACGAACCACAACCATAGTGTTTGACCTGTCAGACGACTTGCACTGTTAGACACATTAATATAGAATGTAGAGCTTTCGCTGTCATCAAAAAGCGATTTTTTTCAAAGTGAATAGTCTAATTGATCTGTTTGAGAACATCAAGATAGATGACGTTCTGTCCTTCTTGAGAGAGACAAGGTTATACGAAAAAATATGACTAATTGAAACTGGTTAACGATGTGCAAACAAATGAAATCCTGCTGATCAAAAATTTTGCCTTCTAAGAATTTGTTTTGAAATCTTAGACCGAATGTATATACATATAACAGGATATAACAGGATTTGGAATTAAATAACCTACAAGGGTTGATCTGCCATAAAACACAACCAAACCATTATTTAATTTAATATTTTATTTAATATATATGTATAAAGAGGATATGGAATTAAATAACCTACTATGGTTGATATGCCATAAAACCCAACCAAACCAAATCATATATATTTCATCATCATCATGTCGTGCCACCAGCACGGATATCCGATATATATATTTAATTTATATATAAAGAGAATTTGGCATTAAATAACCTACAATGGTTGATATGTCATAAAACCCAACAAAAACCAAATCATATATATTTGATATATATGTATAAAGAGGATTTAGCATTAAATAACCTACAATGGTTGATATGCCATAAAACCCAACCAAACCAAATGATTCATATTCACAGATGGTGCATGAATCAAATTTCGACATTAAATAACCTATTAAGTAACTAATTAAATTAAGCAAATTATCTTCTTTTGTTATAAAAGACCGTTGAATAAATAAGGGGAATTTCTTTTTAAAAAAAGCAAAATGAATTTTTTTTCAAAATTTTTTTTCTTTGAATTTAAACTCTGCATTGTTTGGAATTGGTTTATTGCCAGAATTATTTTGATCTCAGTAAAATATTTGTTTTGAGGCTATTTAAAATGGCAGCAAATCAAGCAAAATGTTCCAGGCTTAAACAGAGGTCTGTCATCAAATTCTTAGTGGCTGAGAAGTGCAAATCATGTGAAATTTACAGAAGAATGTGTGATGTGTACGAAAAAGCATGTTTTAATGAAGAAAATGTTTACAAATGGTAAACAGTGGTCAGTAAAGAAGGTCATGCTGACATACTTCTGAGGCATGAAAGGACCCATCATTATTGATTTCCTTGAAAAAGATGTAATTGTAAACAGTGCTGCCTATTGCTAAATCCTTAGGCAATGTTTCACCTGGCCCAGTCAGGTGAGGCTGCAGAATACACTGACTGCATCTCTGCAAAGAGGTAAGACTACCCCAATGAGTGTCCTGGATATGACACTAAACAATCTGGTGATGAGGCTCCAATAATGCTGGAGCTTTGGGGAATGCAGAGTACCTCTTCTTTGCGGGACCACTCTGGCTCGGAGTGGTAGCACCTGATATGGTCCTATCTATGGGTCAAATAGAACTAAACTGAGTACTTATGCTAAACTAAATTGTTTGAAATCAAAAGGTAAAGTTGGTGACCGTATTTGAGGGCGACTCAAACGATCTCTTTTCAATAGCTGCTACACCAAAGTGTAGGGGAGGACATTACTTCATTCCCTGGATTGCTCCAATTTACCTTTGATCTGTACTTTATGATGCTGAGTGTTAAGCAAGGTGGCATTAAGTACCATTTTTTGAATCTTTGGTATGACTTGACCCAGGATTGAACCCCAGTCTCCCAGACCATTGGCAAACACTCTAACCACTGGGCCAATAGTCTGTGTTTGAAATAGAACTGTTTATGTATATAAAAATAGATTTGGCTTTAAATGTTTGATGTGCCATAAAACCAAACCAAACCAATATTTCACCTGATTTATTGAATTATCCTCATACAGTCCTATTTACCAACCCCTCCGCTCGGGCAGGATATGACGCAGTCAATTTTTAAGCGGAGTTTAACAGGTTTGAATTCAGAGTTTTCCTTCACCTAGACTAGTTGCCTCACCAAGGCTGAAGAACCTAGTCTGTCCTACTATTTATCTGGAGGGAGAATAATTGGATTCATACCTTTCCCAAGGGTATTAGTGCTATGTGAAATGCAATCAGTCTCGTCCAGGATTTGAACTCGTGTCGCTGTGTTCATTTCCTAGGACGGTAACCATTACACCACGGGCACCACTATCCTCATACAATGGAACTTAGTACTGAATGCCAAAGGCATGTGCTGTCTCGCTTGTCAGGTCACCATTTGCAGAGGGCCCAGCATGCATGCGCCAAGTTGCCTATTTTATGCTGTGGGCTCATTTGCATAAGGGGGCAAATGGGTGTTGTAAAAACCAGGTGAGTGAACATGGAGGTTTAGATGATCTTTTGAGTGAAGATGTTATTCTTGTTGGTAGAAGAACACAACCGAGTGTAGACATTATTCTTGTTGGTGAGACACTATTTTTTCTTGGCGATTGCTTGGATCTTTTTCACCAGTTCAAAAAGAACATATCCCATATTACTTGT
>CAUZXS010003102.1:0-142802 GCA_963585895.1 Sepioteuthis lessoniana
TTTTGAAAGGTCTGTGTTTAGGCTGAACATTTTTTAATCATCCAAATTTTGATATAACAAAAACAACTGTTAATTAGAATCCTTTATTCTTTCCTAAATAGAAGCATCAAGATCATGGATTGCCATTTCGGTGGGAATAAGTTTGAGTCATCTAGAAGGTCATTCTTTCCACATTAATTATTCTGGCAAATTGTGTATTTTAAAATTAAAAACTTTTTGTCAACAGTTATTATATACAAAAAGCATAGTGTACTATATTAATATAGAATGCCAAGATACCAAGACAAAGCATTTACTTTCTATTAAAGAAATAATCTATAAACCTTTATGAAGGCCAAATAGAGACATTATGTATGACACAATATAGATATTCTAATTATGATTATTGTGATGATACACGTGATAAAGAGTCAGTACTAATAAACAATAAATACAGATAGGACATATGAAATCTTTCATAAAGATACAGATAAGTGGGTTAAATTTCTCAAGCCCATGCCACATTTTTTAAATTTAGAAAATTATTTACCTATGCATTGTATCATCTGATTTTGTATCAACAAGATGCATAAGATAAAACCTTGATTCAATGTGAATTACTCGTACAAACCCTAAAAGAACAATATAAACTAAAAAGATCCAACTACAGTAAAATTATAATGGAAAGAGGTAAAACTCAATATCTATGTTTACTGCTTATATTTATCTTAATATTAATGACTTCTGTTTGTGCAACCGTGAACAATGTTTTGACAGAGACTGGCACTCAGATTTGTCGGATATCTGCTTGACAGAGACTATATAAAGTTATAGCATATCAACCATTGTAGCTTATTTAATGCTAAATCCTGTTCATACATATATTTAATATATGATTTGTAAACATTAACATTTTTAAACAATCCCGAGTTCATTTTTTTTTTTTTTTTTTGCTGCACACAGGTAAATAGTTTCAAGTATTACTATGTAACTGTAACATCAATCATTTATTTGCATATGCTTTGTGTGTGTGGGTATTTTATATATATATATATATATATATATATATATATATATATATATATATATATATATATATATATATTATATACACACAGTTTGTAGGTAATTTCATTTTTAAACAAGTTAGAACTATTTATACGAAAGTATCACTTGTTTCTACACAGTTAAATGTTTTCAATAATTGCCATCTAACACCAATAACTATTCAATATTATCATTTATTTGCACGAGTAATTACAAGAATTGCTAATTAACACTAATTATTCAATTCAACATGATTCATTCATTCATTTGCACACAGTTAAAGATTCCAAGTATTGCTATATATCACTAACAATTTAATTAAAACATCAGTCATTTGTTTACAGTTAAATGAACCAACAGTTCTATTTCTAACAATTCAATATAACAGTTTAAAATGTCAAAGTTCTATGTGACACATACATAGGATGGCATCATGTGTTATACTGGGTTAGAAGCTCCAGGACTGGAGCCTCGCTATCAGATGGTTTAATGTCATATCCCAGATACTCAGAGGAGAAGGGGTCTTACCCCTCTGCAGAGATGCAGTCGGTTTATTCTACAGCCCCAGCCGGCTCGGCTGGATGGAATCTATTTCAAAAGTCTGTAAACGGGGAGTGGGGGGGAACTACTAATACTTTTCAAGTATTATTTGGACACAAAAGATTCAAAGCAATATGTCCGTCATGGTGAGAGCAGAGCCATCAGTGTTTGGAGTAATTTGCAATTATTATGAATTCAATTAAGCAAACTTCAAATTAAGTACATTCTCAAAAATATTCATAAGCAGCTATACCTCTTGATTCTACTCGGAAAATTTGCCTTGGAATATAAAGTAGACAATTTTTTTTGTGTGTCTACTATATAAGAACAAGATATGTTTGAACAGTTACACTGTATAAAACAATGTTAAATAATTTGCATTAAAATGTTTTTCAAGCAAAAGATAACCAGGTTTTTAAAAAATTTTGAAATTTGAAAATAATCAGCAAAACTTCTTTATATGATTTCATTAAATTTATGAAATGGGTATTTTATGAGAAAAGTTTAGAATTTTTTTTTTTTTTTTTTTTTTTTAAGTCAAAAAAGTCATCCCTAACTTTATTAAATCTATAGAAAATTTGCATTTAAGTTTTTGGAGAAATTAAATCCATTTAAATTTTACTTGAAACTTTAATGCCCTTAATTTCATAGTTAGAAAGAAAAAAAATCTGAATCCAAAGTTTTTATTTCTATTTTTAAAAGAATCTTAGATCTTTTTTATTCTCCATGTTCACTTTTAAAATACTGAGAAATGTAAAGTTTAACAAAATTCAATAAACTTTAGATTGATAAAAACTCTAATATCGAGTTTGAGTTTGAGTTTTGTTTAACGGCATATCAACCCCTGTGGGTCATTTAATGCCAAAAAGGTTATTTTGAATTTCAGTCATTAAAGTAGCAGTTCTATAGAGATGTTTGGTTATATCTTGCTGAAAAAGTTGCTTTCTTTTAGAAAATTAAAAATGTTTTCAGGGTTTGTATTCTTAAAGATGTCCCTCAGGTTTCTTGCTTGATAGTACTTGGTACGGATATGTTTAAGGTTGTTACAATTTAGAAGGATATGTTAGGTTGCGAGTTGTACTTTGCATGATGGGCACACTGGGGCATCCTCCCCTTTTAACAGGTGTGAATGAGTAATGTGGGTGTGCCCAATACGCAATCTGGCAAGTATTACTTCTTCTCTTCTGATGCTTCTGTAGCCTGTTGGCCACTCTCCGATAGCTTCTTGTATTTCATGGAGTTTGTTTTGGGTCTGATTGTCCCATGATTTCTGCCATTTGTCTGATATAAATTTCTTTATGGTTGGTTTTAGATCTGTATATGGGATTTTTGATTTGCACATATCAATTTGAAGAGCTTTTTTTGCAGCTTTGTCTGCTTTTTCATTTCCCTGGATGCCAATGTGACTTGGTATCCAGGTGAATATGATGTTATTATTTTTAGAGAGGGTGTTTAGTTTGTTTAGGAGCTTTGTGATCAAGGGGGGATGATGTATCTCTGTTCTGTAGTGCTAGTAGGACCGATTTGGAGTCAGTGTATATGATAAATTTGGAAGCTTTATGATTTGCTATGATATTCATAGCTAGATCAATGGCTGTGGTTTCTGCACTGTAAATTGAAGCTTCATTAGGTAGGCGTTTTAGGGTTTCTTTTTTTTTTGAGAAATAGCAGCACAACCTACTTTTTTTCCTTGTTTGGATCCGTCTGTATAGATGTGATAGTGATCTGGGAACTTATTTTGTATTTTTATGAGTTTCTCTTGATAAGTGATGGGGTGTGTTTTTATTTTGGGTAACTTAGCCAGTTCTAAGTTTATAGTTGGTTGCCTTATGGTCCATGGTGCCGTTTTGGAGAGTATGGTATGGTGTACTATTTTAGTGTTGATTTTGATTTCGTTGAGGAGGTCACTTATTCTTAAGCTAAAAGGTCTGATTTTTTTGGGGTTATTTTGATACAGGTTTTCATATTTTGTTTTGCCGGTGTAGTCATAAGCAGGATTTTGTGGACAGGAGATGAGTTTGATGTAGTACTGTAGTGCTAATTTTTGTCTTCTTAAATAGAGAGGGGGTTTGTTTGCTTCTATGTATAGACTTTCCTTTGGGGAAGTATTAAAGGCTCCTAAAGTAAGGCGAAGTCCTTGGTGGTGTATTGTTTCCAGTCGTTGTAAGTAGGATTTTCTGGCTGCTCCATATATGAAGCAGCCATAGTCAAGTTTTGATCTTATTAGAGATCTATATAGCTTGATAAGTGTCTTTCTATCAGCACCCCAGTCTGTGTGGGCTATGGCTCTCAATAGTTGCATGGCTTGGTTGCATTTTATTCTTAGCTTTTTTATATGTGGGATAAAGGATAATTTAGAGTCAAAGATAATGCCAAGGAATTTATGTTCATCTGTTATGGGTATTTCAGTGTTATTTAATGTAAGTTTAGGGTGGTTGTGCATCTTGTGTACACTTGTGTCAAATCCACATTTTGTTTTACTATTTGAAATTGTAAATCCATTTTCTGTGGTCCATTTTTGGATTTTATTTATGCATTGTTGTACTTTCCTTTCTATGGTTGTCATGTTTTTTGAATTATAGCAGATGAGGAAGTCATCTACATATAATGACCCTTTGATTTCTGGAGGGAGGCAGGATGTTATGCTGTTTATTTTTATTATAAATAGGGATACTGATAAAATACTGCCCTGAGGAACTCCCACCTCTTGTGACTTCGAATCAGAGTATGTGCTGCCAATCAGTGTCCTGAAAGATCGGTCTTCAAGAAAGTTTTGGATGAAGATGGGAAGTCTACCTTGTAACCCAAAGTTTTTAAGGTCTTTGAGAATTCCGTATGGCCACGTTGTGTCATAGGCCTTTTCAAGATCAAAAAAGACTGCCACCAGGTGTTCCTTTTTTATGCATGTTTCTCTGATTAGAGTTTCTATATGAACCACCTGGTCCATTGTGCTTCTTTTTGTTCTGAAGCCTGCTTGTAGGTTTGAGAGCAGTTTATTTGATTCAAGAAACCATATTAGTCTTTGGTTTATAATCCTTTCTAAAGTTTTGCATGCACAACTAGTTAGGGCTATGGGCCTATAGCTGTTGGGATTTGTTGGGTCTTTTTGTTTTTTTGAGGATGGGGATGATTGTAGCTTGCTTCCATAAAGTAGGGATATTGCCTGAGATCCAGATATTGTTATATATGTTTAGGAGATATTTCTGGGAAATTGAAGGTAATTCTTTAAGAAATGTGTAGTGGATTTCATCTGGACCAGCAGCTGAGTTATTGGATTTGGATAATGAATTTTGGAGTTCATCTAGGGTGAAAAGTTGGTTGTAGCATTTAGTATCGTCAGAGGTGAACTTTATTTTGTTCTTTTCTTCTTTGATTCTGATGGAGTTAAATTTGTTGGAATATTTTTTGGTAGATGATGCTTGGGCAAAGTTTTCTGCCATCAGATTAGCTATTTGTTTTTCACTCAAAGCTTTTGTGCTTCCTTGGGAGAGATGATTTATAGGAGTGTGGACAGTTTTATTTGATATTTTCTTTACAAAGTTCCAAATTGTTTTGGGATTAGTATTTGAGTTTATTTTTGCAGTGAAGTTTCTCCAGGAGGACCTTTTAGCTTCTTTAATTGTGCGTCTAGTTTTAGCTCTTTGTTGTCTATATTTGTCTAGATTTTCTGATGAAGGGTTGGTTTTAAATTTCCTGAGGATTCTTTGGCGTTCTCTTATCATAGTTTTGCACTCCTCCGTAAACCAGGGATTGTTATGTTTTGGGGATGTTGTAGTTTTAGGTATGGTTTTGTTTGCTATATTAATTAGGGTGTTTGTGAAATGTATTATAGGTTCTTCTTGGTTTGTATTTGTTTCTGGGATTAGGGTGTCAAGGCTTGCCAGTTTGCTTTTTTGAAGTTCCATCGTGGGGTTTTTGAGACTGTTTGTGGGTCTGATTTTCCTGGTTTAGTATTTTCTATTATGATTGGAAAGTGGTCACTGCGGCAGGAATTTTCATGTACCCTCCAGTTATATTCTATAAAGGTGGCTGGATCGCTGAGTGTTAGATCTATAGCAGAGAATGTACCTGAAGATGAGCTTAGGTGGGTTTGAGCTTTCCGATTGTGGAGACATAGGTTGTTGTTATTAATGATTTTTTCAAGGGTCTGACCTCTTTTGTTCATTGTCCTGCTTCCCCACAAAATGTTGTGGCTATTGAAATCTCCCATCAATATATATGGTTTAGGGAGTTGATTTATTAAGTTATTTAGCTGTTCTTCGTTTATAGGGTCTTGAGGTGGAATGTATATAGAGCAGATGGCGGTGGTTTTGTGTAAAGTTGCTGAAATTGCTACTGCTTGTAGGGGGGTGCTGATGTTGATTTTGCTTTGGGGAATGTTTTTCCTTATTAGGATTGATACACCACCCGAAGCTCTTAGTCCCGTGTCATGTATATAGTCATATTGCTCATAATTTTTCATGTTTGTTTTATCATTGCTTTTTTTGAATGTTTCTTGGAGACATATAATGGTAGGATTTTGTTCAGTTATTAACAGCTGGAGTTCGTTGTAATTTGCCTTGTAGCCACGACAGTTCCATTGGATTATCTTGTGGGTATTTTGGTATTTGGCCATAACTATTTATGCAGTGTGTGTCTTGGGTTTAGGGTGTACTATTTAATTTTTGTATTTTCGATTTTAGGTGTCGAGTCCATTTCAGTTTCCATACTTTCTATGTTTCTGGATTTATTTTTGGTTTTTGAAGGGGTGTGTTGAGTAGGTTTTTGTTTTTCTTCTTTTTCTCTGGTTCTTGAGGTTGATCGGTTTCTGTTTTTGATTGTTAGCATTTCATTTTTTTGGCTAGAGGTTGAAGGGATGTTTTTTGATTTGTCAGTTGGAGTTAGTTGTACATTGGGTATAATAGTTTTAAGGGTTTTGATTAGTTCATGTAGGTCGTTTATTAAATTTGTTAATTCTTCTTCTATTTTTGTTGTTTTTATTTGTGTTTTTGCTTCGTTTTCTACTTGGTTTGAGGGAGTCCTGGTTACCTGAGAGAAAGTTAATTTGTTAAAGGGATTTTCTATGAGTCGTCTTGCTTCAGGGAAGGTAATGTTTTTGGTGATTTTCATTTTGATAATTTCCTTTTCCCTTTCCCAGATTTTGCAGTACTTTGAGTCTGCTCTATGATTCCCTTTGCAATTGTTACAGTTTAGGCTGTTTTTGCAGGATTCCTCTATGTGGTTTGGTTCCTGCTCTCCACATTTGACACACACTTGTTTTCTTGTGCAGTGCTGCTTCAAGTGTCCATATTTCTGGCAGTTATGACATCTTCTGGGATTTGGGATATATGTCTCAACTTTAACCACTGTATAGCCTATTTTTATTTCTAAAGGGGGTTTTGGGTTATTAAAGGTTAGAATGTAGGTATTGGTTTCAATTATTTCATTTTGTTTTTTGATTGTTATCCTTTTGACGTCTATTACATTTTGTTTTTTTAGTTCATTTTTAATTTCCATTATTGAGCATAATGATAGCTCTCCATTTCTTATCACCCCTTTAGAGGTGTTTAATCTCTCATGGGGGTAAGCTTTTATATCTATGTTGTGGATTTTTTTTTGCTTTAATATTATTTCAGCTTGTTTTTTTCCTGTCACCTCTATAAGGATGGTTCCATTTTTCAAGTTTTTTATGGTTTTGGGTGATATTAGAGCTGAAATACATTTTTCTATGATGAAGGGGGATATTTTTGTTAGCAGTAGTTTTTCTTTTGATTCTAGAATGATGAACCTTGGATATGGCTCATCATTGTCTGAATCACATTCGATATGGGGTCTTTTTGCTTGGGTTTTTGTTTTAACAGAAGCCATAAAAGTGTTGGATGAGTTTCACTGAACATGCTCCCCACCCACCTCGGAGCCCCATATGGGGATGTGCCTAGGGGGAAACCCATTCGCCTAGCAACACCAGGGCTACATGTTCAGTATACTCATGCTGGTGATAGACGAATTAATTTTTTGTCCCTGGGTTTTCGTTCCCAAGATAACTACTTCCCCAGGGACAGAAAGGACTACGAGTCTTTCCACAGCATGATTGACCCTACAGCCATCGTCCTCATTTAGATTAAAAAAAAAAAAAAAAAAAAAAAAAAATCTAAGAGAGTACTGTCATGACCAGCCGATTAATTGGATTGGGCCTCTCCGACCGCCCGTCTAGCCCAGTAAGGGCCAAAGTGGTGTGTTGCAAGAGACTTGACCACTCGATTTTCAGGCCAAGTACTGCTCAACCACCAGGATCCCGTCCTTAAGCATCACGGGTCACCACCCACGGCCAACAGGTAGCCTCGTTGGGGGGGTTTTACCCCTCTGCAGAGGTGCAGTCAGCGTATTCTACAGCCCCAGCTGACAGGGCGGTCTAATATTGAAAATATCAAATTAACACATATGGATTGTTTAGAAATAAAATTCTTCAATAATGTCACCACTTTTGGAACCCATACTTAAATTGTCACAACAGATGCTCATAAATTTCAACATGTAATTTTAAATGACAAGTCTAAAACCTGCTTAAGTATTTTTATGACTATTTTCAAATATTTTCATGCAATTTAAATTTTATCACTAACATGATATCAATGCAATAAAAATTTAAAATTTAATTTATTGTGACAACACGCAATTTTCAATAAACTGCTTGACATTTTTATCATTTATTTACCAAGCTCAATGTGTCTTCAGAAGAGTAGGTTAGTTTATCCAAAAGGTTTGCAATATACAACTGGTTACACGTTGCTTTTTTTTTTTTTATTGGCTGATTAAGCATAAAAAAAACAAAATCTATTACACAATTTAGTTTTTAAAAATATGATACCAACTATAATAGCTTTTTCATTGTATAACATTAAAAAGCCATTTCAGAGTAAATATTTCTAAAGCATCATTCAAAACATTTTTACTTGTAATCAGAAGTGAGTCAGCAAGTAAAATCTAACCTTTTGCTCCCCTTAAAATAATTTCCCAATTTATTTCTCATTTTATACAATCTATTTTTTAAAAATAGATTTTCTAGAAGGTTGAAAAACACTATTGTAGCAAAATAAAAAGACTACAGTATATTACAAATAAAAGATGGCTTATTGTATTAGACTTGTGCTCAGTCAGGATTAAATCAACTTCCACTCCAAAAGATTAAAATAACTTTCAATAAACACATTGCTCCTTTTGCTAATGTGCACTAAAACATTTTGGTTTGGGTTTTCTGTTGCTGATTTAATGCCAAATCCTGTTTTTACAAATATATTAAATATGATTCGTAAACATTTTAGATACACACTGTTAAAGGATCAAACAGTTCTATTTGATCCATAGGACCCAATCAGGTGCTACTACTCTGTGCCAGAGTGAACCCGAGAGCAATGGCAATTAAGAGGTACTCTGCATTGCCCAAAGCTCCAGTATTACTGGAGCCTCACCGTCAGATTGTTTAATGTGATATCCAGGACACTCATTGGGGGTGGGGGTATTACCCTTCTGCAGAGATGGTGTGTGTATTTCACAGCCTCAGCCAAATGAGCTGTAAAAGATTTTGGGTTGAACGACTTCTACCATTAGATCTTGGTAAATTCCCCCAGTTGTATAAACAAGAACAGAGTCAAATATATAAATAAAATTTCATTGCAACAGAATGAAAAATTGTTAATATCTACATATGTAGAAATCAGATATTTAAAAATTTACTCTTAAAAATCTTTTAAATGTTTTTCTCTACTCACTATCATATTTAGATTTATAGGTATCACTTTAGACATTGTTCTTAGTAGCTCTATAAAACTCAAATATTAGAGTCCCTTACTTTATAAACCTTTAATCTGCTCAACATCTAATGTTATTTAATAAGTTTCATCAAATGTCAGCATTTATGAATAAAAAAAATTGTAATTTTGTTACTCATTTTCTTCAAGGGAGAGTAGATACTAACTTATTTCAGAATTAAGAAATGACATGCAGATTTCCAAAGCAATTACAAATTTCATGGCTTCATTCAATTAAGGCCTAGAACAAGACAATTTTTTTCTTTTTGGAATTTAATACAAAATCTATATAACATCAATAATTCATAATTTGAACCAATGCTCAAGAATAAAGATTCCACTTTTACAAGAATTTTTTTTTTAGTTTTATAAGGTTTAATTTACAATAGAATTGTACAGCTACTTTGAATTATCAAGTATATCTTGCATACACACTGTTTCTAATAAGTATTTCAAATTTTTTTTTATCAAGACTGGATGTGCCCCAAAGTTATATATTGCTTTAAGAAAAACAATTTAAATGTTCACCATTGAATGCTTTTTTTGTCCTGATGAAAAAACTCCCAACTGCAGTTTAACTGGACCGAATAAATATATATATATATATATATATATATATATATATATATATATATATATATATATATATATATATATATATATATATACACACACACACATATATACATACACACACACAGTGAAGGGTCCATGTATACAACCCAAGCCTTACAATTTTTCCTGGACAAATTTGGGTAATATAAAACCAATCAATAAGCGATATCATTTTGAAATTACTACTGCCTTCAATAAGTTTCCAGACTTTTTTTGTACAGGCATTTAAAATTTTCAGACTCTTGAAAAATTCAGTATATTATTGCTACACATCTTATGAGATGACCGACCAATTTTTATGATTTCAGGTTCAAATGAACAGCTACAGCAGCATGATTGTCACTGCTGGTGAATTTCAAAATCGAGCATCAGTTTTTGAGTGGCATAAGAGATTCAAGGAAGGCAGGGAGTCTGTGAGGGATGATGAGAAGTGTGGGAGGAGTAAGGAAGTCAATACACCAGAGTTGATTGGCCAAATAAAGAATTTCATGGATAAGGACCGTCGTGTGTCTATAGAGACAATAAGTGCACAGTTTGATGTCAGTGTGGGAACTGTACACACAATTATTCGCAAGGAACTGAAAATGCAGAAGATTTGTGTAAAGTTTGTCCCAAGGATGCTCAGAGAAGATCAGAAAGAAAGACATTGTCATAACAGCAGGGAGATAGTCAAGCTGATCAATTCACATCTCACAGTTCTTGATGCTTTGGTGACCTGCCATGAAAGCTGGATCTACTGCTATGACCCAGAGATCAAGAGACAGAGTTCCCAGTGGAAGCATACTGGTTCTCCCAGACCCAAGAAGGCCATACAGAGCAAATCCACCCACAAACCTTTGATCCCTTTTTTTTTGACAGCACTGGCATGATCTACATGCACTGGGTTCCCACTGGACAGAGTCAACAAGGAATACTAGGTTGAGGTTTCAAGGGAGTTCAGGAAGAGATTCCGTCGGAAGAGGCCAGCACTCTTCAAATCAGATCAGTGGCATTTCCACCAGGACGATGCACCAGTCCACAACTCCAACCTTGTCACAGACTATTTGACCAACATGGGCATCAAGACAGTTCCTACCCTCTCTATAGTCCAAACCTTGCTCCCTGTGACTTTTGGTTATTTCCCAAGTTCAAGGAAAAACTTAGAGGCTGTCGTTATGAGACAATTGAGGAGATGAAAGAGGCTGTGATGAAGGTCATTGACACGCTCACATAAGAGGTCTTCCATGGGGCCTTCCAGAAGTTGTTGGAACAGTACAAGTGCATTGCAGCCGGAGGAGATTACTTCAAAGGGAACTAGAGTTTCATGTGTGTACTATCAATAAAAGTACCCATACGAAAAAAGTCTGGAAACTTATTGTGTACTCCTTGTAAGTACAGAAAACACCTGTTAGTTTAGAAAAGATGCAGATAATAAAAATGAATTTAGTAGTTTCCCTATTGCTTTTGAGTAGGGAGCATCACAGACAGAACATAAGACTGGATAGGTGAAAAGACAATTACAGAAAAGCAAAAATATCTTTGCTTGCATTATAGTCATGGTTAGAAAAGACCAAGACTTTTGTCTTTCCCGTTTTATTGCTCCCTTCAAGCTGGGTGCATGAAAAACAGAATAAAGTATGGGAGGAGTTGCAGAAAGAAAATCTCTGAAAAGAGAAATTTTTTTTTTTTTTTTTTTTTTTTTTTACATGCTTTCCAGCCAGCTATACTAAGCAAGCAGACTCAACTGAAGTGATAAAGTTTTTATTGTCTATTCAAAGGACTAATAGAAGAGAAGGTTTGTATTATTCAGTTCTGAACACTTTGGATAAAGTCATTGTTCACATTGAACAAAGATTTTAAAAAAAAAAAAAAGGAAGAGTTCAGATTTATTGAATTGTAAAATTTTAAGCTTTTTCACTTATGAAAAAAAGCTTCTGATGAAAGTGTTTAATTTTGGATGTCAGTAAAAACATTTGATCTGGATGGCTTGAAATGCAAGCCAAGATTAGTTTATGCTGTAAATTTTATAAAGCAAGCAGCCAAGAAGTTACCGAGGTATGGAAACTTAAACTAAACCAAGCTCTGGCAGAAGTGATCAAATTACACCTGATTCTGACCATACTCGCCACATCTTAGGAGAGAGTCTTCACTAAAGCATGTTCCCAAAGTAAAGAGCAATTTGGTTTTCATTTCCATGAATAAAAACCCTTTTAAAGATGAAGATAGAAAGTGATGCCAAGACTTTTTACAACAAAGTGATTAATGAATTTGCTAAAAAGAAACAA
This sequence comes from Sepioteuthis lessoniana, assembly GCA_963585895.1. Classification (NCBI taxonomy): domain Eukaryota; kingdom Metazoa; phylum Mollusca; class Cephalopoda; order Myopsida; family Loliginidae; genus Sepioteuthis; species Sepioteuthis lessoniana. The sequence goes on from CAUZXS010003102.1 coordinate 12,233, forward strand.
ACAATGGATTAACAAATAAATTTTAACTCCTTCATAGATTTTATCGTTTTCTCTCGTAACCAGTTGCAGTCATCATCATCACCAGGGTATTATTAATGAAGGAAAGGAGGTATCAAGCCTGAAGTGGGGCCTGTTTGCAAAAATGTATTTTCTATTAAAATTAGTTCAGATCACATTCACAAATAAGGAGGGAGGGCCACAGTATAAGGCCCTTTCTCCTCCTCCCTGGCTTGGTGATAAGCCTGCATGATAGACTTCATGCCCTTGTTCCCAAGTCACCTTTTGCCAGATATAAATAAAATAAAAAGCATTCCCAGGTGATTGTGCATTTTTGACCAGCAACAGATTCACATATTAATATGCTCAACATTTAATTTCTTACTTCAAGTCCAGTCTTTAAAATATTTACACGGTTAGAAAAAAAATAAACTCTAAATATTTAAATTTCATGCATTTTTACTCATTGAATTTCTTTTTACTCTACACAGTAAGTTAAAGCATTATTTCACAGCAGCAATTGAAATGAAATTCTCATTTTTTTTTTTTTGGAAACTAAAATTTATACACTGTTTTTTTAGAAAAAGCAAAGTCAATCTTTATCAATATTCTTGAAATTGAACAACTATTTAGAATACATCAGATTATGTTATTAGTTTTAACTTACTCGACTCATGGAAGCAAAAATACAACCAAGCAAAGGTTCCTTTAAAAGAAAAAAAGTTAAGCATCCACCATTTGGTTGAGAATAGTCTCAGAATTATTTTGATATATGTGAAATTTGGATAATTTTAAGAGCTTTGGTTTTTCAGTCAAAGTTGACTGGGAGGTGAGGGCAGTAGGTAAGCTTTATAAAAATTTGACACAGCAAAGTTGTTCAACAATTCAATTATAAGCTTTAAAAATTTTTTTAAAAATACATCAACTGTAGGATAGTCTCAAAATTATTTTGATGTGTGATGATCATTTAAGAGTTTTGTCAAAGTTTCCATTCGGGCAAACAGACCTAAAATTTCGTTTAAGAAAAAAATAAAAATAAATAAAAATAATGGGGGGGGGCTTCATACTTATTTATTTCTGATGTCAGTTCCTAGTTTGTTTATCTTCTCTACAATATGCAAAATTAATACTTAAATTAAAAAAAAAAATTTTATCTTATATATTAAAACATAAAAACTGAAAAAAATTGAAAATTTAAAAATAAATGTGCTAAATTTGCACATATTTTAAAATTACTTTTTACATTTCATTAATCAGGAATTTATAAGAAATAGCAAATAAAAAGCATATTAAGTTGCTCAAATATGTTTTTGTTATTTCTTCCATGATAAATTCTTCCATTTCTAATAAGTGCAATTAACATACATTGGTTTGATGTGCTGGCAAATGATCTATTTTTAAAAGGCCATCAGGAAATTTTATTAAAAAGAAACAAAAAAAAAATAAAGTAAAATAAAGCAGGTTTAATCTATTTGCTAGCTTTTTTGTTTATCATAAAAAGAAAGACATTTTACAGTGTAGTTCACAAATCTATTTGATAATTAGCAAGATTTATTTTTTAAACTGCCAACAAATTTGGGATACAAGCACCATTTTGAAAACCTGGATCATAGTTAACAAAGACAACTTCAATGCATCGTCATTCCACTGTCCAATTACTGAAACAAGTCCCAAGATTGTAAAATAGTTACATGATATGTCAAAAGTTGTTCATCACAGACTCATGAAGGAAGCGGAAAAAATCTTCATGAAAAAGCACTTAATGAAAGAAATCTGTACTACAAAGAAACAAAACCCAAAGGAAGACGTTCAAAAAGATCTGAGCATGTTGCAGGAACATACTGACCTAAATAGTAGGTAGGTAAATATTAAGAGAATTGCCAAGGAAATCACCATCATATTTAGTTGTTGCTTACCGAGATGTAATATAGCATAGCAAGTGTCTAAAAAGGTCTTAATAAAAAAAAAAAAAAGTATCATTTTTATTGAAGGATGACATAAGGAATAAAGCAAATCAAATACAACTCCTGAAGAATAGATGGTTGGGTTTTATGGCATCTCTAATCCTAATAGGTTATTTAATGCCAAATTCTGTGTGTGTGTGTATATATGATTTTTAAACAAATAGTTTTTAGATAACATTTTTATATAAACTAGAGCTCATTTGCTAGCACACAGTTAAATGGTTATACATATGATTTGTGAGTAGTTGGTAGGTAATCTTATTTTTAAATGAGTTAGAGTTAATTTGTTTGCATACAAATATTGCTATCATTTGCACACAGTTAAGTGCTTTCAATTATTTCTATGTAATGCTAACATTTCAATTTAGAAGTCATTTGTTGGCACAGTTAAATGGTTTAAACAGTTCTATTTGACCTATACACAGGGTCCTAACAGGTACTACCACCCCGGGTCAGAGGTACTCCACATTCCCCAAAGTTCCAGAACTGGAGCCTCACTATCAGATGGTGAGGAGGGATCATATCAAGGACACTCACTGTGATGAGGTGGACTCTTACCTCTCTGCAGAAATGTAATTGATGTATTCTACAGCCCCAGCTGACAACTCATGAATAGAAAAAAAAAATTAATAATTAGGTGTTCAGATTAATTAAGCCACTGCAGTGAGAATCAAAAATATGACTCAATGTCTTAAATCCAGAAATTTGCGAATGAGAAAAATTTTCATAAATAGATCACATATGCATTAAAAAGAAAATAAAAATAAGCAACTAAGACTTATGAAGAGATCAAATTTGAAAGAAAACCCATCTTAATTGTCAGAAAATCTAATGGGAAAATATTAATTCCATTAACATGTGTAAGCAACCTTATTTGCCCATTTTAGTTTTATTCTCAAACACAGTTCAAAAACAAAACATTGATCATAATCTAATCTGCTTCCAAGATTTACTGATAAATTGAAGGCTTAATTGGAGAAAATTCTGGAAAACAAAAACCCTTGAGGTTTTACCAAGATAAAAAAAAAAAAAAAAAAAAGTACATACAAGCAGTTGTGAGGATAAAAAAATATTAGATGGACAAAAGCAAGACAACTTAAAGCAAGAACAGAAATTATTAAAGGAATAGAGTAAAACAATATTCTTAATTTCCTCCTAAAAACACGGAATCATTTGTAGAATCACAAAAGACCTTCACAATAACCATTTTCTTCCCTTTTATATTCATATAACCGATATAATTAATTCAAAAAGGTTCCTAATCATGACTGCAGATATTATTAAAATAAAGGCTCAATAAATTTCAACACAGCTACTAAATTGAGCTTCAGTTATCCAATCATGATCTCGTCCCTTATACAAATTAGGTTTGTTCATTTTTAGAGAAAAAGATTTTTAAAAATAAATACACACTTAAGTTTTATAGCATTACGTCTTCAAATATATTCAAACCAACGAAGAGGAGATTAAATTGTATACACTATAATTCTAGCATAGACTAAGTCTATTAATACAAGACCACAGGAAACAGTTGTCCAACTAAATAGGATATAAAATTAATTATATTTGTTGAACATGGTTGTTTGAAGTTTATATTTTCTGCACTATTTACAGAATTAATGCAGCAATGTATTTACAGATGGTTAAAAGGAGACCAAACAACCTATATTCAAAAAGGTAAATCCATTTTTTGACAATATTGGGGATTATTGCAATAGAGTAATGAATGTAGGCAAGATACAAGAGGATTAAGAAGATACCAACAGTCAATAAAAACTAGAGTTTGCCAAAAGGTTGGAACCTGAACTATTTCAGTTCTGAAAATTGAATATTATTTCAATATTTAAGTTTTGATCATTTCTTTCAAATATTGCATAATCACATTTTTATTAAATTGTTGAGATTATTCATATATAATAAAATGCATATACTTTTATATCCTGTAACTTTCTGAGATCTAAATTTTAACCTAATATTAGGGAGGGGTCACACAATACAAACTAAACCTAGCTTTGGCCAGCTATTTACAAAGCATTATGCGACTCCCTAATATTGGGTTAAAATTTAGATCTCAATCATAATATACAAGTATGTATGGCAATAGTAACCGGAATAAGCCTTTTTAAAAAAATATAAACATCCTTATCAACATCAATGACATTTGTCATGTTTTAAGAACTAGACAGTGGTTAAAGAATTGATGTTCATGTCTATTAAAGCTTATTGTGCAAAATTACAATATGAACACTAATAATAAATACTACTAATACTGCTAATTATCTCAACTCAAAAAAATGAGAAAATGATTTTTTTTTTTTAAATTGAAGAATTAGATTTGAATAATTTTAGTTTTATTTCTATTGAAGTCCTCCACAAGATATTGTCTTCTATATGTGTGTATTAATAGAATTTGTTTTGTCAATTCTTATCCAATAATTTATGTAGTTTTTAGGAATGGAAATTTAAAAACAGTAAACTTATGAAAGTAGCCACAAGAAAATTTTTCTTCTGAAGTACTCAAATAATACAGATGTATTTTGTGGTTGGCATAAAAATGTATCTGATAAGGACTTGATATATTTTGAGAAAGTAATCAAACAATTCTTAAGGTAAAGATGATGTTGATTACGAATACTATCCAGTGGCAAACACTGGGACTAAGAATCAGGAATAGATAATGAACTTAATTTGGGATATAAACTCAGCCATGGGTGACAAAGATTCACCAACATAATTGTTAAAGAAACTTAATATAACAACACATTAAGCAAAAAGCTTTAATTTAACTAAGAAGTTTGCATTAGAAGAAAAAATTAAAACAAACTACTTTTCAACAAAACAAGCTCACTTATTGCAAGTGTCATCTTACAAAACAATTCAACATATCCTGCTTGCACATATTCCATCCATTTTGTCAAAATAATTGAAACAGGTGGGTTAGCTAACAAGCTTTACAGGGAGTCAAAATTACATTAAAATGTTAGGTGTTGGAGATACATGTAGCACAACCGTATCATTGTAGAAAGTGGAATGCTTGCATTTCACATGGCACTAATACCTTTAGGAAAGGTATGAATCCAACTATTCTCCCTCCAGCTATAGCTAAGTAGTAAGGCAGACTGGGCTCTTTAACACTGGTCTAGAAGGAGAAATAATTGAATTCGAACTAGTTTACTTTAAGAATGGGCTCTGCCAGACTATTCCTATACAAGACAGACTCCCACCACAACCAAATCAGGTTACAGGACCAGTGAGAGTACAAGAAAAGAGTTCAGAACAAAAATTATAAACACTGATTCCATTAGGAAGTTAACACCAAATTAATGCCTGATACATGAACATTAATCATGTCCAAAGCATTATTCCCCTGCTTTTTTGACAAATACAAAGCCATATATCAGTACATATTTTTATGGACAGAGCAAAACGTGAAACTTCAAACCTGGAAGTTTTATGTACATTTTCTTATTTTTTTTAAAGTAGGAATTCAATTTACAATGGAAGTTTCATTTTTCAAATAAATTTGTTTTTATGAAATTAATGAAAGTACAAGTGTAATGTAGATGAAGAAAAATTAAAGCATAATCACCTAAATTCATCAAGATCCACAATCATCATCTAGGCATGCTGAATGCAGATTCCCTTGATTCACCATCCTTTAGACAGCATCCAATGTCTGCATAGAACTAATGAATGTAAGTTTTTGCAGGTCAGCCAATACTGGAGTGACCATATATAACAGTTCATAAGAGAACATCACTTTCAAGCTCATTCTTACTTCTCCAGCAGTGACAAGCATGTCTTACTCATCTTGCTCGGATGGTTTGATATGTGAGGTAAGTGATTGTGCAGCTGTTTTGTAAGATGCTGCTTCCAAGATTTATTCAAAAACAGCACACAGCATCCTTAGAGTTCAAAAGGATTATGCCTAATTTAAAGATGAAATAGTATGAAAATTTCATATCACAATTACTTTGACCAAAATTATGATAGTTAACTGTATTATCAGAGTACATTTGAAGTGTTCACATACAGTATTATTGAAGCATTTGTAAAATGTGCTAATCATGTTCTAATGTTCTGTGTAATGTAAAGGAAATGTTTGAGTGTGTCAAAGTAAAGTTAATATTCACGCTCAATAGCAAAAAGTTAATTTGTCCCGCCTCCCCTAAAAGAAAAAAAAAAAAATTCAAGGAAAAAAAAATCTAATATTAAAGGGCCCTTAAGTAGCTAGCATGGAGTGAGTTTTATTTAACAGCATATCACCCAGTGGGATTTAGAGTAAGAGTTTTTATACTAGTATTTGATTATGTTTGGCCAGATATTGGTGAAAAGGTGGCTTTTATTTTTGGATAGATGTTCTCTAGTTTGGCTGGTTTCTTTGGTTTGTTGGGCTTTACAACAAATCAACCCTTGCAGGCCACTCAATGCCAAACCCCACTTATACACATTAAATTTAAGATTTCCAAACAAATACTTTTGTAGGTACAGGTAGTGAGCTGAGACAGGTACACACATGGTTACTCAAGCATATGTTGGGGAATGCAAAGGTTGATATAGAAAAACAGACTTTATTTTCTTTTAGGGTTAATAGCTGGCTTGCTACCAGGAGTTGTCTGATAAGAGAGAGAAAGACCGGTTGATATTTTCTATTAAAAGGTCATGGCCCTCTCGAGATAAAACTTAGGTCTGACTTTCAAAGCCAGTCGTTTCAATTCTGTCCCTCCAAAAAAGCAGGTCATCCCCTCACTTCCACCTGTCATGTCAGGGGCAGAGACATATGTTTCCAGTAGTTCCACACCTGCACAAAAGGTATTGAACCCCAACATTTTTTCAGGTCATTTTTAATTACAACAAGTGTTTTGGTCCGGCTATTCGGAGACTGCCTTATTTATTCATTCAATTTTCCAAGAATCATTCAATTACGTTACACTTTGATAACATTCCAAATGAGCCAGAGCCTACCTGCGCACACACAATCAAATGGCTCCAAGCACTGCGAGATAACACTAACAATTCAGCCCAACATCAATAAATAGTTTGCACATAGTTAAGAGTTATACATGATTTGTAAACATTTTGCTAATAACATTCTTAGACAAACCCGAGCTTTATTTTCAGTTAAATGATTTCATGTATCTCCACCCAATACAAATCATTCTATTGATTTTTAACCATTTGTTTGCACACAATTTCGAACATTGCTTTTTTAAGTAGAGGGTTTGTAAGAAATATTTTAAAAAGTGATTGTGCTAATCTGTTTGCACACAGCTAAATGGTTTCAAGTATTCTTGTTATTTGTTATACCTTCCAGATCAAGGCTGGCAACTATGCATTCAGTGTTACTATTCATGCTTTCTACACTATAGGATCTTTGTAGGGATTTCGTTGATCCCCGAGCATTGCACCATTTAATTCATTCACATAGGTAACTGTTCTTGATGCTGAGGGGACTGCATCAAATTTGGCTGGGGCAGTTTGAATGTGCCTCGGGGATCTTTCACTGTTCACTTTGGTGTACTCTTCCAGTCTGGCCAATGGGGGCCTGTGCTTTCTGTTTAAGTTGCCCTGGCTTATTGATTGTAGGCGCTGAGTCCATTTCAATTTTCATTTGCTCTGTATTTTCAAATTTGTATTTAGTTTCTATAAAGGGGTTTAGAATTTGTTTCTGATTTTTTTTCTTTTCTTTGATCTTGAAGTTGATCTAAGTCTCCTTTCTGTAGCTTATGTTTGATTTTTTTTGGTAAGATTTGTTGTTTCATTTTCTGTTTTTGTTGGGTTGTCTTTGGTATTATTGTTATCCAGTTTTTTTTGGTGGGGTATTGCTGGGTTTTGTAATGATACGAGGCATGCCTGGAGTTTGTTTTGGTTTGATGGGGGGGGGGTCTTCAGTTTCAATGGTCTGTGGTTGGAGGTTTTCCTTTGGATCTAATTCTGAGGGAGGAGGTTGTTTGGTTTGGGGCATGGAAGCCTGTAGTTCCTTTAGGAAGGTTAAGAATTCTTCTGGTTTCAGATGAAGGAGTTTTTCTATTAGGAGATAGCATTTATGGCATTCTGGGGGTGGAAGTGTTTTGTATGAGGTGTGTTACTCTTAAAGTAGGACTGAGCTGAGAGGGTGGTTTCTATAATTTTTTTAGCCTCTGGAAAAGGGATGTCTTGAGTGAATTTTTTTTTTCAGGATTTCTTTTCCATGCTGCACAGAGTCTCTAGTCAACAGAGTGATCTCCATTGCAATTAGCATATTTAAATTGTTTGCAGGTGAATTCTGGGTGGTCAGAACCATACTCTCCACATTTTTTACATATTTTCTTTCTTGTGCACCAACTTTCGTGGTGCCTAAACTTTTGGCAGTTGTAGCAATGGAAGGGATTGGGTATATATATTGGGTATATATATTTGCTATCATGTACCCAATTTTAAGATTAGGTGGGGGTTTAGAAATATTTAAAGTAAGGATGTAGGTGCTGGTCATTTTTTCTTATTGTAATCTTACTTCTGACACTTGTTTTCTCAGGTTGTGTTGGATTTCTTTAATGGAGCAGGAATAACATTCCCACCTTCTCACCACAGCTCAAGATGTGTTGAGAGATCTATGTGGGTAGGCCTTGATTTTCATGTGTGTGTGTGTGGGGGGGGGGGGATCGTTTTTAGTAATAAATCTGCATATTTCTTTTTTGTAACTTCCACAATGAGGGTGTTATGGGCTGTTTTTATTGATCTGGGTGCTACATTTACTGAGAGAAATCTTTCTAATGTAAAAGGAAGAGCTTGGTGATGGATTTTCCCCCCCTCTATTGATTCGAGGACTATAAAGCTTGTGAATGAGGTAGACACTTCTTCTATATCACTGTAGGTATCGGGATGTCTTGGGTAATTTATTTAGCATACATTGCAGGGGATTGTTTTTCATCGGTCCTATGCTCCAGCATGGAGTCCAACTTCTGTTGGGAATTAACCAAGGTCGGGGAACCCTTTCACTTTGGTTGAGACAGGGAATAAACAACTGGTATGGTCAAGTCAAGAAGAGAGCCCTGAACCCCAGCCATCAGTACCACAACTCAATTGACCCTCAGCCACCACCTATCACTTATATGATAAAAAAAACTTTTGGGTATTTGTTTGACACTGGTACAATTTGAATGCAGTCAAGATTAAACATATAGATGCTAGGGTTTGACGTAACCAGCCAATTGATTGGATTGGGCCTGCCCTACAACTTGTCTAGCCCAGTTGGGGCCAAAGTCATGTGTTGCAGGTCACATGACCACTCGGTTTCTAAATCTAAGACTACTCAACCACTCGGATTCTGTCCTCAAGCATCAGGGTACCACCCATGGCCTAAAGGTGACTATTTGGGGGGGGGGTCTTACTCCCTCTGCAGAGGTGCAGTCAGCATATCCTTACAACTCCAGGATAGCATGGAATCTTCACATGCTGACAGTATCACCTTACATTATATGAGGACAGATAATGCAAGGTGATAAAATAGATCAAGCAATAAATCTTAACATTCTTTGCACTTTACTGATTTTTTTCTTAGAAAAGAAAAAAAGGGTGGGGTGGGGAGTGGCTTAATTGGAAGAGGTGGTAAAGTCACCCAAGTGAGAAATAGGAATCAATTTTAACAATGAGTTAATGTTTTCAGTAATGATACTCAAATTTTTAAACAATATTAATAACCAGGAATTTTATCCTGGTTTATAGTAAAACCAGTTACTGTTGCATCAAGTTTAACTTGTGCAATTATATAAAGTTTACTTTTGAGAATTTTACAAGAATACAATAAAGAAAAACTTAGAAACAGCCTATAAATAAAACCTGTAAAAATTTGTCAAGTTAAAATTTTTCCAGAATATATTCAAAGTTCTAAATATACAAGATCATCAATTGTCAATTTACAAGACAAATTCTATATCAGCTTTATATATAGAAATACTTAGTCACACAGCAGTTGAAAATATCTATACTGATTTTGAAAATACACAAAGAGAGAGAGAGAGATTCTTCTATATTTTCTAAAATAAAAAAAAAAAGTTTGTTTTTTTTTTTGTTTTTTTTTCCCCCCATACAGTACTCAGTATGTACTTATAGCATAAAACTTGCTTAGCAAGAAAAATTAATATGTGCATTTGGCTGGGGAATGGGGGGGGGCGTTACCTTATTAAATCAACACACTGAAGTTAAATTGTGCACAAGAGCAAACAGCTAAACATTCTTTGAACCAACAGCATTGAAAGTTTAGATAAAAATGTGTCAGCAGTTTTAAAATTGAGGAAGGGTGAATTGATAACACAGCAAGATTATATGTATGAAACAAGATACATTTCTAAACCAAATGCTTGAAGACCATAACAACTTCTAAACTAATTTCAGTTTTAAGGGAAGAAAAGAGTACATTAACCTTGATTTGTTAAAAAAAAAAAAAAAAAAAAATACACAACCTTTCAAGAGAATCAGATATGCAGGGGGGGAAAAAAAAGGCATAAGAAATTCAAACATTAACCATTCCTCTAGAAAATGTTGAAGAGTCTAATAAACAAATGCTATAATCTACTTTAAAACTTACTGAAAGCAACATATCATGTGGTTGTTTTACTCCCTTATCTGCTTAAACAGCACTCATTGTCAATTGTGTTGGTTACTATACAATTTGCAATGGCATTCTGCATGCTTTCCAAACAAACTATCATGTCTCAATACACACAAGATTGGTTATCACTGTCTATCTACACAGACTAAAGAGAGGGGAAAAAAAACCTATTCAAAATAGACTTTTGTAAAAATGCATTATTCCATACCACAGAAGTTATACTTAAAAGGAACAAGTTGTAGCTATATTATTACTAACTAAAGTTGGATTTCAAAATTTAAAGTCAGTTTTATTTGATAATTTTCAGTTTAATGAGAACAAAGTTTGTTAAAAACAAGGGTCTAGTATGATAATTCCAGGTTTGTTTACAATCTTATGAAAGTTTATAATAGGGTGGTTGGTCAATCCCATGATAAACCAAAGTACCATGTGCTGGGTCATTCGAAAGGGAGACTACTTGGTTGTCTTCATTTCTCCAAATTGTGCAAGACAATATTGAATTACATCGTACCCAGAAAAAGTATGATTTTTCTAATCTGATTTATTGTGCCACGTTAGTAAAGAGACTTATAAAAGGCATTTGAGGATAGATGAGAAGTGTAGATTTATGCCTTTCTTAAAAGCATACGTGTAAAACTGAACATAGCTAAAATTTGAAAACTTTGCTAATTGTCATCTTCACATTAATTTAATTATATCCAATTTAAAAGAATTTTACAACAGTTACAATGTTTTCAGAATACTAAAAATCTTCCTTTTACATGAAGCATAGAGAATCTATGTGTTGGATGGGGATATCTTTAAATTGTTAAAACGTTATCTAATACTAGTAAAATTCTTTGATAGCAATTACATAAATAGGATTGATAAAATATGCTTTTTATATACCATATTCCTGCTAAGGATATATTCACCCACCTGTAAGGTAATCGGTTGCAACCAGCACTAAAAGGAAAACCACATGATAGACTAAATGGTAACAAAATTTTAACCATACCATTTTAGAGAGTATTAATGTTTCAAAAGAACAAGATTAAAAAAATAAAAAAAATAAGAGGATGAAGGGAGAAAATCTACATCAAACAAGACAAGGCTTCAATAACGTAAACTGAAAAGGAAGGATTAATCCAATGATTCATCGAGAATTAGTGGAAAAAAAAAAAAAAAAAAAAAAAAACGATCAATGAAAAAGTAATAATGACACTATTCTATTTAAAAGTAAAAAAAAAAAAAAAATCAAAATAAGCCAATTATACTATAACAATTGTTAGCATTTAACAACCGAGTTTGACAATAAATGATTTAACTTTCACATTACACAAAAACAAAAAAAAAAAAAAAAAAAAAAAAAAAGTAGGAAGGAAGAAGAGAGAACTCCCTCACACCAACTAAGCGGATATTTATTGCTATATTGAGCGAATGAAAATAAGCAGTATTACAATTGTAATCAAGCAAGATGATATGTCAAAATTATACACCTTAACAGCAATATCGCCATGTTTTTGTGAAAATTATTGAAAATTTAATTATTGCATGGCTTTTATTACGACGGCTGACGCATCTTCTGACGAGGAGGAGATGGAAGACGGGGGTGGTATGAATTGCGTATCTTGATAGACTATTATTAGTCTTTCAAATATTTTTCCAGGAATTCAAAGAAAAGTGAAGTGGGCTAAATCATTAAATAATATTCACTACACACACAAAAAAATACAATGTAAGAGTTTTTTTTAAGTAAATAACATGACAAACTACAACTGCACGCACTTCCAAAACGAATGTATGATAAAATAATGTATAGAAAATTCCACAGCATTTATAGACATAAGTTAACCGAGTGAAGGATTTCTACAATACAATAGTTATGAGAGGATAGCGTCTTTGCTGTTCGAAGGGGGAAAAAAAATCAATCCACTATCCTCAAGGTGTATTTTAAATTATCAGAGCGAAACAAGACATTCTTTAAACAAAGATAGTAAAACCAAAACGTTTGTTTTTTGTTTGTTTACACACACTCACAAGAACGAATAACCAGTGAACCGATTGACGTGATAACAACGTCCTTCAGGTACACCTGGTATCAAACAATTGTTATAAACGAAAGTAATTTTAAGGAAAAGTTGTGGGTCAGGTTTTAGCTTTGTAATAATCGAGTAGTTTAAATGAAATAAGTCAAGGATTTTACAAGGGCGTGTCTATTATGAAAACTAGAAGAATAAAAAGTTTCCATCCTTAGGTGACAGGTTGGTAATTTAAACTTACGTGTAATGAAATCTAGTCTAAATCAAGCAGATTATTGTTAATAAGTTCGATTCTCACTGGGTACCCCATACATTTGTCCTTATGCCAAACTATATTTAGTTGTTACTCCTCAGGTATTAAAACAATTAGTACAATAAGACTTTAAAGACTTAAAAAGGTTTATTTGAAATAAAACTAAGCTATATGACTAAAGATTACTTCAACCATAAAAGATAAAAAAAACCTTTAGTTTCTGATTAGGTTCGCAAGGAAGCCAAACAGGATGTCCCGACAAAAGAAATAAGACTAGGGACAAACGTGGGTGGGGGGTAAGATTTGACGCTGGGTTGCATAACCGGGTGGGTGAACTTTTCACTCCGCCTTCGTCATGTATTATTGTCTAAATCTAGTGAAACAAGACAAGACAAAAAAAAAATGTGAGTAAATTGCAGTACTAGATTACAATCACAAAATATAGACAGTTTTGTTTTTATCTATTTTTTTTTTTTAATCCAAAACTTAGGAAATGAGAAAGTGAACATCGTATATGAGTTTTTTTGTTTATAGATATATAACTGCACTAATTGTTTTATCAAGCTTTTAAATAGGGATTGTGAAGTTAGTTTTAGAACTTTATTTTCCTGATTTTTTTAAGTCAAAACAGTGAAAAGGCTTTTTTGGGATCCAATGTTAACTTTTTTTTAGTCTTCACAACATTGAAATAATAAACAAACGATCTAAGTGATGACTTCGTGGCAGCAGCTAAGAAAGAGAGTGATGACGTAGCAAGCAATAAAAAGTTCAAGGTTTGTCAGGACAACAGATTTAATCTTCTGTACTTAATAAAAACCTTTAAGAGCTCATCTAACAGTAAATATCTAAATCCAACAAAAGCGGATTTAAGGCTAAATCGAAGCATTTCTTTTAAGAGAAACATTTAACCAATTTTTTAAAAATTAAATTGGTGTAATATTACCCAAACAATATTTACTTTTTAATGTTTTAGACTTTAAAAATAAATAAAACCTCACTTTTAAATTTCAAAGACGTAAGTTTACATTACAAAAGAGAATTTACAAATAATTATTTCAAGACTATCAGCAATTATAATAATAGCAGCAAGTAGCTCAACAAAATATTAATTATTGGGGGTGGGGAAACAGTTTACGAAGACAAAACTTTTGAGAAAGTTTCCGTGTTTAAAGTTTATCTAGTTTTATTTTTGCGACCTTGATAAGTAACAAAGTTATCAAAAAGATTATGATGAGTCATATTCACAGTGTGAGTCTTAATAAGCACCCCCCCCTGAACATTTGTTGTTGTTGTGGCACATGGAAGAATGATGTGCGCTGCCATCTTTAAATCAACTTAAGAGCTTTGTTATATATATATATATATATATATGTATGTGTGTGTGTGTGTGTGTGACTACACAGATGGTTGACGATTTTAAGCAGGTGTTACCAAAGATTCTTTGATATCCCCCCCCAAACGGGAGAGGGATGTTTAAGAGGGCTTTACTTTTTTCTTGAAATATAGTCATTTGACTAAAGATTTTTCTTCCTTTATTAGTGTCTATTTTCTTTTTCTCAGAAAAAAAAACCGAATGGGTTTCGCTCGAAAACTGAAAAAGTTTAGAGTATGCAAATTTTGTAAAGAGATGGAATCTAGTCAGTTTTAAGAAATAAACTCGTTAAAACCACTTAAGAAAAAAACTAGTTGACTATTACATCATACAATAAAAGACTTCATCTAACACATGGAGGGTTAAATAAAAATCTAAATAAAAAAATAAGTAAATAGAAAAGTAGGGTGTATCCTAATAAATTATATTAATGTTACAAGGTAATTTCGGTACTACGTAAAATCATGTAAATATTCTAAATCTAATTTTACACGTTTTATTTTTAAAATACATTTTAAGAGAAGACCAGGCCTTCAACTATAAAGGAAACGATAGGAGTGTACGTGTTTTTGTGTACAGCGGTTCTCAGGTTTATGATAGAAAATTAAGAGCTCAATTTACTCAAGAGATATGACTTAAACAGACTTTAAAGACACGTCTAGAAATATGAGCAATGGGGTTATTCTTTAGAGACTTGAAAATTCAAATTTATAAAAAAGAATAAAATAAAATAAATGGGAAATACATACCATCGACAGCATAAGCATAATCAGCCAGAAATATAACGACCAGGCCAAGCGCCACACTTCCAACAAAAAACAAGTCTCTCTTCATTTTTACAGCTTCTTTGGCTTGTTCACTCGCTCCTTGTTTTTTTCCCCAGATATCTTCGTTCTTTCTGCATGTAATAGGAACAAAATATATTGTCAACGTACTTCCCACGTTCAAGAACACCTTTTTTTTCTTTCTTAAGTTAAATATCAATATATTACTTTTCCCCCCCAGAACACTTACCTTTATGAAGTAGTAGTAAACACTTTTTTTTTTTAAGGGAGAGACGTGTTTACTGTTTATCTATTCCAGGTGTATCTGTTTCCACACTCACACGTCTATTGGTGCTGTTGTATGTTTCAATATAAAAATATAGACACAAACAGTAGGTATCCTTCTTCCTTTTTTTCTTATTTTTAAGACATCAGGGTAAATGATTATTCAACCGTAAGGGGTAGTTAAAAGTAGGATTTCAGAGTTGCCCCGCCTCTCTCTAAGTCAACTGATTGATCAGTCAATCAATCAATCACTTCCCAGAAATATATACACTACTGTAAGGCGATGGCAGCAGTACCGGTAGTAGTAATCGTGCGTATCTACTATGTAACTGCCGACTGAACGTTACAACCAAGTTGGTAGAAGTAATGGCGTCTCTGTAATCAAAAAGGGAGTAGGAGGGTCATACAAGTGATGAGTGGGAGTAAACTCTCATACAGAGGAAGTAGCGAAGATGAAAGAGGATAAATTATGTTTCTGATTGGCCAAAATACAGCACAGCTTACGACTGATTGGTTGGAAATATTGTGAGGTTTCTCTTGACGATCGCCTGTTACCGATCGACAGAGCAAGAATGAATGAAATAAGCGACAAATACAATATGACATAACATAAAAGAAAATGGAAAACGCGGCTCCAGAAACCAACAAACAATTTTGTAACTTGATCATGGCAAAAATAAAAGTAAATATATAATTAAAAGACATGTGATTATAATCACGAGTTTTCATCGGTAGCTCAACCCCAGATCTTTTTACTTACAAACCCATTTCTGTCCAAAAGAGTGCCAGCAATCTGTGACAGAATTCTTTAAAAACAGTATTTTTGTTGACAATTATTTTAAAATCTTTGTTCTCCTACAGTTAATTGGGACACACGAAATAAAAAAAAGGAGATAGACTCTATTTCTTTCTTTTTTTTTCTTTTTTAAGCACATCTTTTATGTACGGTTTGATACAATAACTTTCTTAAAATCACTAAAGTTGTTAATTATCTATCAATTCAAAAAAATATATAGAGAACTATAAAATAAAATACTGAGTACATAAAAGTTAACAGCATTGTTTGCTATCATTTAGGATCATACTTTGACCAAACTTGGTATCATGTGAAAATAAAGATGTAAAGTTAAAATAGATTAATAAATAAGGTTTTATAGTACATTCACTCCTATATTTTGCTCACAGTATTAAACAAATATTTTAGGTTGATTTTCATTACCTAAAATAATTTAAATGATGTTATATACACACACACACACACACACACACACACATATATATATATATATATATATATATATATATATATATATATATATATATCAAGTGTGTAGAAAAAACAAAATAATCCAAATTTGATGAATTTATTATGAAAGTTAACTGTGAGAGAGCTATCATCTCCTTGCTACATTTTTCTTGCTTTATCGTAGTTTGGAAAATAAGCATCTTTTTTTTTACTCAATACATTGAACATATGGTCTTCATTACAATGCATTTTTTCTTCTAATATTGTTTTCTTTGGTCAGTTTACTGTTTCTAATTTGAGTTACAAAGTTGTATATCATAATTCCTGGATCCTGGCACAGGGCTGGGCATGGTAACCCATGCTGCTCACAAGACTGATGTCAGCCAAGAGAAAGATGCTAGAAAACTTGGTGTTACTTCAGGAGTTATCAAACTGATATTGAACACATAGTTGGACTGCCTAAGCAACTCCAACTCCTGGTTTTCCACACCACTATGCTGTTAACTTGCCACACTGGCAGGGATTTGAATACAGAGTTTTCCTTTGAGACTGGTTGCTCTGCCAAGGTTAGAAAGCCCAATTTACTCATAGCTTTGGGGAGAAGAGATTAAGTCATGCCTTTCACAAGGGCATCAGTATTTAATGAAATACAAATCGCATGAAGAGGCAAGAAGCTGACAATACTCTGCACAAACAGTTACAGATGCGGACTACGCTGATGACATAGCGCTTCTAGCAAATATGTCCACCCTAGCCAAATCCCTGCTGCATAGTCTAGAGAAGGCAGCAGGCATGTCGATATGGTCAAAACAGAGTACATGTACTTTCATCAAAATCAAACAAGAGATATCTACAACCTAATAGGTGGTTCCTTGAAACTACTTCAGAAGCAGCTTCTCATCAACAGAAAATGACATCAATATGCCACTAATGAAGGCATGATCAGCAATCGATATGTAATCGATCATACAGAAATCAGACCTATCCGATAAAATTAAATGCAATTTTTTCCAAACTGCGGTCATGTCCATACTACTATATGGATGCACCACATAGAAGCTGACTAGAGAAAAAGTTTGACAGCAGTTGCTCAAGAATGCTACAAACTATACTGAACAAATCCTGGGAGCAATATCCCACAAAACAGCAGCTGTACGGCCACCTACCTCCCATCTCCCAAACCATTCGAATCAGATAAACAAGACATGTGGGACACTGCTGGAGAAGTAAGAGTAAGCTCATAAGCGACGTTCTCCTATGGACCCCTTCACACAGATGGGCAGGTGCTGGATGTCTAGCTAGAACTTATCTACAACTGCTCTGTACAGACACAGTATGTAGTCAAGAGGACCTACCGAATACGATGGATGATAGAGACGAACAGCAAGGGAAAGTCAGGGAAATCCATGCTCTTGGTTTGACATGATAATGATGAGGATGATGATGCCACCCAAACCATCATATATATACGTGGTGCATTCAATAAGTTTCCGGACTTTTTTGTACAGGCATTTAAAATTGTCGTAGACTCCTGAAAATTCAGTATGTTATTGCTATCCATGTTATGAGATGACTGACCAATTTTTATGATTTCAGGTTCAAATGAACAGCTACAGCAGAAATTGGAATACACCCTACTAAAGCCTGATTGTCACAGTTGGTGAATTTCAAAAATGCAATCTGACACTTTAGAAGAATAATATGCAATGAAATTCTGTTTTAAACTTGGAAAAAATGCTGCCACAGAAATGTATGGAATGCTTCAGACTGCTTTTTGACCATGTTGCATGAATGGAGCATGAGTTTTTGAGTGGCATAAGAGATTCAAGGAAGGCAGGGAGTCTGTGAGGGATGATAAGAGGTGTGGGAGGAGTAGGGAAGTCAATACACCACAGTTGATTGGCCAAAGGGTCAGGGTTACTATGTTGAGGTTTTAAGGGAGTTCAGGAAGAGATTCCGTCAGAAGAGGCCAGCACTCTTCAAATCGGATCAGTGGCATTTCTACCAGGACAATGCACCAGTCCACAACTCCATCCTTGTCACAGACTATTTGATCAAGTTGGATATCAAGACAGTTCCTCACTCTCCCTATAGTCCAGACCTTTCTCCCTGTGACTTTTGGTTATTCCCTTAGCTCAGAGGCTGTTGTTATGAGACAATTGAGGCGATGAAAGAGGCTGTGACAAAGGTCATTGACACACTCACACATCCATGGGGCCTTCTAGAAGTTGTTGGAATGGTAGAACAAGTGCATTGCAGCCAGAGGAGATTACTTCGAAGGGGACTAGAGTTTCATGTGAGTACTATCAATAAAAGTGCCCATGCGAAAAAAGTCTGGAAACTTATTTAATGATCCTCGTATATATATATATATATATATATCAAAAGAAAATTATGGAGAGAGAATAAAATTTTATATATAGAGAGTGACACTAAAGCCAAGTTTAGTATTTAACTGGGTAATGTTTTTAGGGAGCTTTAGTGTGCAATATTAAACGGTAAGTTCTAACAGTAAGTTCAAACTGTAAGTTCCACAGCTTTCTAGTTCGGATACTGATTCAAAAAGATAACACAGACAATAAAGTTTTTAAAAAATAATTTTACACTAAAGAAACAAGAAAGAAAGGGATTGAAAAGATAAAGTGTTGCAAATTTTAGTGCAATTTGCTGGAACTTATCTTTGAATTTGAGTATTTTTCTTTTCTTTTTTGCTTTGTTGAAATTTTTCAGAGTTCATTAATTTGCAAGTCATCTTAAAAGTTCTTTTCAGCAGAATTCTCAGTTGAATTTTCTTTCAGTTGTTTATCTTGTTAGAATTTCAGTAGTCATCTTTGGTTTAATTTTACTTTTATTTCTTGGGAAGCTTCAGCCTGTTGAGAATATGTACCCGCAATTCAAGAAGCAAGTGACAAAATCCATCAGCTGGCTAATTTTTCCTACCTTCAGTTCAGTCCCCAAATTCATACTGAGGGTTCAATAGTAGTTCTCAACAAAAAGAGGAGGTAGCTTTTTGGTGCTGTATTGTCTGGGATTCCTTCTCCTTTTTCCACTCAAATCAGGTGCCACATGAGGTCGGCTTTATTTTTTCTTGAAAATAATTTTTTATAATATATATATATATATATATATATAATGGATGAATTTGTGGCATATAAAATGGAATTGGCTGACTCACTTCAAATTCCAGATGAAGGTTTTGTATTTTCTTTGTGCCAATGCCTTCAGGAAAGGAATAAATCTATCTTTTTTTCTTCTTTTCCAGTTATGGATAAGACAGTAGAGCAGACAGAATGCACTAGCTTGGGCAGAGAAGAATGAGTCTGAATTCAAATGCACTTACAACATTTCAAGAGTCAGAATGGCAGAATAAGGTCCATTGCTTCTCATGTCTTACAGATCTTGGAGAAAACCTGAGTCCTCCAAGGAACTAAGAAAAGGCCAATGGGACAGAGGATGAAATATACACACACACACACACTTATATATATATATATATATATATATATATATATATATATATATATATTTCATTAAGAAAAAACACAAACCGGTCACATTAGGATTATAAATTTATTTCCATCCTGTTATGTGTTTTTGATAAAATCAAAACTACTCCCAACTCCGGTTTAACTGGACCAAATAATACTTATATATACATATATATACCAAGGTCAGCTGTGATCAAAATAACAAGAAAAACTCAAGAATTATACTGAGATCAATTGAAAGGGCAATACAAAGAATAGCATAAAAGGATAAAAGAATAACATATATCTGTGAGATGAAATTCGTAAGAGATATCATAGAAGTTGTTAAACAGCAAAAATGGAAGTAGGTAAGACATATAACAAGAAGAGAGAATAATATATGGTACAAAAAGTTAGTAGAATGGTGCCTAAGAAATAACAAGCATATTAGGAAAAGACCTGAAAATAGAGATGAGAGTGTAGAATTTGCTGAGATGAGTTGACAGAGGCTTGCACAATCAAAGTCATCATGGAAGGAATTTGGAAAGGCCTTTGTTCAGTCATAAACTCAAAATAGTTGATGATGATAATGATTATGTATAAGATTAACAAAAATAATAAGACAAAATGGAATGATATTAATAATTCTCTATAATTTTTTAAAACTTTCTCTGCAAGTCTTGCCTTTAGTTCATTATCTTGATGATGTTTCCAAAATTTTTTTCAAAAACTTTTGATAAACCACAAAAAGGCAATGAAGAATGAACACAACAATTTGGCCTATGTATGTGTTAAATGAAGACTGTTTCCCTTTTTTATAATGTAAATATGTACAATGCATGCTATTCCCTAACCTCTGAGCATAAAATAACCCCAGACAGGTTAACATGCCATTAAAATCAGTGACTCAATGAATAAATAATAAGAATTTTTCTGAGAAGTTTTGTATTATTTTGACACCAAATCTAACAGTTTTGCAATATTTTTCATCCAGCTTGTTGCTATGGAAACACTTGGAGGTAAACAATATCAGTCACTTCGTGCTATACAATTTCTGGAAGAAATTATATATGATTCGGTCTCAGAAATGAGAGAAATTAGCGACTACAAAGCTGATTTTGATCATGATGACTCAGATACAGGCAATGCATAATAAAGACAGAGAAAACAAGAAGGCAGGAAATTTACTGATATCATTCAGAAGATTTTTTTTGCGAGGGTTATTGTTCTAATATTTACATTGATTATCTTAACATTTTATGAGGATTAAAAGGTTTTAAAGTAATATTTTTTGAAACAATAATTTTTTTTCAGGAAAATGTAACTTTGGTTTGGTCTGGTCTGGTTTGGTTTGGTTTGGTTTTATGGCATATCAACCATTGTAGGTTATTTAATGCCAAATCCTTTTTATATGTATATATTAAATATATGATTTCTAAACACATTTTGTTGATAACATTTTTAAACGAACCTGTGCTCATCTTTTGTACACAGTTAAATGGTTTCACTTATTTCTATCTGATATGAATAATTCTAATTACTATTAATCACTTGTTTGCCCACAGTTAAATGTTTTCAAGTATTGCTTTTTAATACTTATAATTCAATTAAGCATCAATCATTAGTTTACACATAGTCAAATGATCAAACAGTTCTATTTCAAACAATTCAATTCAGTATAAATCAACAAAGTTAAATAGTTACAAGTATTGCTATATATTACTAACAATTCAATTAAACATCAAACATTTGTTTACACCCTGTTAAATAATCAAAAAGTTTTATCTTAAACCCTTCAATTTAGCATAAATCAACAAAGTCAAATAGTTACAAGTATTGCTATATATTTCTAACAATTCAATTAAACATCAATCATTTGTTTACACACAGTTAGAAAATGTGGCAATAGGAGATCCTGAGGATTTGGAAAGACTATAGTAAAATAGTTAATTTAACATTCTTCTAAAATCATCAACTTTTATTTGACTCTACTTTCATGCAAAAGCATCCTAGCTTGGAAATTTACTAAGCTTTTTTTTTTTTGCTTAGATGTGGCACAAGGCCATGTGAAAGGGGCACCCAATGAAAAGCATCCTAGCTTGTAAGACATTCCAATAACTACCCAGTTGTCTAGGGCTGTAGAATGCACCAACTGTACCTCTGTAGAGTGGTAAGACCCCCTCCCTCTATGAGTGTCCTTGGTTTGACTATTGCCATAACTCCCTAGTCCACTCTGATCTGGTGTGGTAGTACCTGTTAAGGTCCCATCTATGGGTCAAATAGAACTAATCATTTACTGTACTTGAAATCATTTAACTGTGTGCAAACAAATAAGCTGTAAGTTGTTAGAAAATAAAGTTACCTACAAACTATTCATTTACAAATCATATATATATATATATATATATATATGCTCCCCGGCGGGGTATGAGCTCTCTAGCAAGGGAATTAATGGTTGCCAATTGCGTAATGCAAAGCTCTTTGAATGAATTGAGCTCTCAGTAGCTGTTAAGCATATATATGTTAACAAAACAAAAGTGATACATATGCGTTAAAATCCTTTCGCTTATGCTGAGTTTCCTCATTGCTGTGTTGTATAATCTCTGGTTGGTGTTAAAGTCAGCCGGGTTTTGATCCCAGCTTTGAGAGTCTTGTGTGTCTAGCCACACTGAAGAGTTGTGGTACAATGAAACAGTCTGTTTGTGGATGACTATACATATATATATATTTATATTAACAGGATTAGGCATTAAATAACCATCAAGCATTGATATGCCATTAAACCAAATAGCATAAACAAACTTAACATTCCAATGATAGATTAATGGTTAGCTGTATGCTAATGTTTACTTGTTGATATGTTTTTATATAATATACATATATATATATATATATATATATATATATATATATATATATATATATATTGTTTTGTCATTGTGTTAAGTTGTTTAAGGGAAGATATGAAGTCATACTTTTTCCAAGGAAATTAACATGAAATGAAATGCAAACAGTCCAGAATTCGAATTTAGTTGACCAATTCCATTTCCTATAATAACCTTAATGCCATTTTTACTACAACATTGATATATATAAATATATATATATATATATATATATATATATATATATATATATATATATATATATTGTCATCCACAGACAGATCTGTTTCATTCTATCAAAACTCATTAGTGTGGCTAGACATACTAGATTCCCGTAGCTGGGATCAAAACCCGGTTGACTCAAACGCCAATCCAAGACTCTACCCCTCAGCCACGAGGAAACCAGCAGCAGCAAAGTAAATTTTAAATGGTTATGAATCACAATTACTATTGTTTACATACATCCGCTTAATGGCTACCGAGATCTCAATTCATATGAAGAACCTTGCATATTGCTAATAGCAACGCGATTACTTCATTCGCTAGAGAGCTCAACCCTGTGTGGACTCCCCTATATATATATATATATATATATGGGGGAGTCCACACAGTACAATGGTTAAAGTGCTGGACTGTAGCCTTGAAGTAAGCAAGTTCAAATTCCAGTTGTACAATTTATTCACTTTTGGACTAATAGTATAGGTCAAATACTCTCACTGCTGTTCTTCTACAAGGATAGCTCTGGCATTAAATAACCCAGGAAAATTGATATTGTTGAATATTGACTGGAAAAATCCCTTTGACATGCCACATAAGTTGCATGGGAGACATAACAGGATATGTACCTGTTTTCTAAAGTAAACAGAATACAGTTGCTTCCTCAGTGGAAATGCTGCATAAAGTGTGGCATGCTAGACAGGATGTATATCCACACGCAATGCATAGGCAGGAGGTGTGACCCCAAGAATTTTCTTGGGTGTCCAGAAAGTTATATAAACCAGGAAGATTTCACGCTGATGGAGACAAGTGAAGAACAAAGAAGACCAACAGAAAATCTACTAGACATTACGTCACTCAGGGCTCAGGCTTGGTGCCAGACTACCTTGGGTTGAGAGGTAGAGAAAAGCCTGAGCTGTACAAGACGCACCAAAGAAGAGAAGCAAGAAGAAACTAAGATAATTCAATGCCTTAAGGTGACCCTGTAACAGTCTTGTGAAAGCAGAATGAAACAGAAAGGCAGAGAGTTTTCACAGAAAAACTATACCATTGTCCCTGTGTGTGTATTAAAAAAAGAAAAGAAGTAGATTATATTTTTATACATCGGCATTGTTGTCTTTCTCTGTTATACAAGAATATGCCATTAAATGAAAGAACCCAAAACCAAACCTTTTATATATATATATATATAAGCATAACGGTTAGAGTGTTCACCAATGGCCTGGGAGACTGGGGTTCAATCCCTGGTTGAGTCATATCAAAAACTCAGCAAAATGGTACTTGATTCCTACTTGCTTAACTCACGGCATTAGAAGGATAAGGTACAGATGAAGGGTAAGTGTAGCAAACCAGGAAAAGCAGTAGCACCCTCCCCTACACTTCAGTGTAATAGCTATTGAAAAGGGAACCTTCGAGTAGCCCTCAACTAAAGTTGACTGACTTATATATATATATATATATACAATGTATGAATTTACCCAGTCTCTTTGCCATTGGCAGGACATGACACCAGGCCAATTTTTTAAAGCAAAATAAAACTAGTTTGAATTTAGTTTTCCTTCTCCTAGAACTCAGTCTGCCCTACTATTTACCCATTACAAGGGAGAGAACAGATGGATTTTTAAAACTTTATACAGTTAAGCAAAATGACAGATTCAGCTTTTAAAGATTAAATTTTTTGTAGATTGAACCCCTTGATAAAAACTTTTAAAGTTATGGAATTTTCAAAAACTAGTTTGCTAAAAACATGCTATGTCATCTTCACAAACTCAGCAAAAGCATCTGAAACTGCCAACTTATGCCTCACATTGTTGTATAGCCATGAACATGACTAACTATAAAAACACATATACATATACATCTGTTTGAATAACACAACGAGACACAGTAACAACGAGCGACACAGTTCTTTAGAAAAATATACCTCTCACTTTATTTGAAAGGGTTGTGTGTGAGAAGGAGTTAGAGACCGAACAGAACTGCAACATATTGACCCCCACTGCTC
Organism: Sepioteuthis lessoniana; assembly: GCA_963585895.1. Classification (NCBI taxonomy): domain Eukaryota; kingdom Metazoa; phylum Mollusca; class Cephalopoda; order Myopsida; family Loliginidae; genus Sepioteuthis; species Sepioteuthis lessoniana. The sequence goes on from CAUZXS010003102.1 coordinate 37,298, forward strand.
CTCCAGACATAGCAGTATGTCTTCCTCATTCTCCAGGGTTGCTCAACCAGAGGCCCGGGTCCCAGCTCTCTGCTAGGTGCTATTTTCTCTACAGCATCATTTCTCCAATTCTTCTGATCCCCAAACTGCTTGAATTTCCAGTGCACTGAGTTATATAATAGTTCAATGCCCACTCAATCTCTTCCCATAAATGGCCAAAGGAATATCCAAATTCCGCCGTCTTTGGAATGGCATATTTTGATCATTACCGAGCAGAAATAACTGTCATGCAGTTCACAGGTCACCCTCTTCCAGTGCATCAGTTTGTGACTTATTTTAACCCTGTCCCATATTGTCAGCCAAGCTCGCCCACGCCAATGGAATATGCAACTTCTGCCATCTTTGGAATGGCATGTTTGGCCGGGTCGGAGGTCAATATACTACAACATCATCAAAATATTACCAAACTTTTAATTCACACAAGTATTTATTGTACATGGTGGGGGTCAATGAGGGATCAAGGATTCAATAAATGGGTTAATGGTCTTAAAAGTTTGGTAAACTCTGATTTAAACCTATATCAAAAATTTCAAGTCAAATACATCTTAGTTAGATTACCAAATAATTTTACTAAAGACAACTAAGAAATCTGTTTTTATTTCTGAGACATTGTAAACAAATATATTTGAATGCCTTTACCTTACATGGACACATCAATATGATCATGATAAATGCCTGATATCATAATTATTCCTAGTAAACTGGATATCAGCTTTGTCTCAAATTTTCCAAAGTGTCGCAAAATTCACACCCTTGATAATCTTTTCTCGAATATGCCTGGGATCTTTGACCAATAAAGGAGAGCTATGTTCATTTTTTTTTTACAGTTTTGTTGCATACTTATAACTAACTGTCTAAAGTCCACCATGAGTGTTGACATTATTTATGATCACAAAGGACAAAAGGATCTAGATGAGCAAATAAAAGCTATTGGGTATAAACAGAAAATTTTGCAAACTGTGTCTAAATTTGCAAAAGGAAACTACTATCCTTTTGTAAATTTAGACACAGTGTCTACTTTGGCAACCAGGTCATTTTCCCACTCACAAGATGAACAATTTATTTACATCTTTGATAAGGCCTTCTAATTGAGGGTGTGGGGTCACTCAGTAGGTTTTATTTGCTTATACTATAAACAGCAGCAAGTGCAGCACTTTCTCTATAGGTGGAATGTCTATCATGTAACAGGGCTTCCAATTAGATATATTTTGAATATATCCTTCATCTTTCCCTGTTGGTAGAGCTTAAAACTGAATCCCTTGAAGAGAGGCAAGAACACTCTAAAAAGAAGTATCCTGAATATGACATCAAACAGCATCTGGTAGTGAGGCTCCAATTCTAGAAATCTGGGAAGTGTGGAGTATCCCTTCATTGCCATTACTCCCAGGCCCACTCAGACCCAGAGTGGTATTACCTGTTAGGGTTCCATCTATAGGGGGGTCCTCGTGGTGTAATGGTTAAAGCCATGGACTGCAGAATCTTAGTCAGCAAGTTCGTACTTCAGTCACTCTATTACATTCACTTTTGGGCAAATACCCTTGGGAAAGGTATGAACCCCCTTATCCTCCCAGCTATGGGTTAAATAGTACCACTACTGTTCTTCTAGGAGAATGGCTTTGGCATTAAATAACCTACAAAGGTTGATATGCTATTAAACAAAGAAATCAAACCAAACCCATCTATAGGTCAAATTGTTATATGATCATATGCAGATTCATGCTGAATCATAACGACGCAATATATAATAACGAGCAAAGACTTCTTTAGAAAATATGTACCTCTCATTTTATTGTAAGGGTTTGAAAAGGGTTACTCAGGGTTTTACTGTGAGTGGGAGTTGGAGACTGAACAAAGACTGCAATATATTGACCCCCCACTCTTATGGCCATCAGCGTTGTGTCTTTCTTGTTCTCCTGATACTCAACCGGAAGCCCGGGGCTCAGCTTTCTGCTGAGTGCTGGCTTTCTCTACCACATCTTGTCACCAATGGGTCTCCAAAACTCACTGGGGGTCCCGAGGGCCCCTTCGACCGGGTGTGGCTTTCCCTACTACATCTTGTCTCTAACTCATCTTATCTTCAACTCCATCAGGGGCCCCAAGGGCCCCCTCCGCCGGGCTTTCTCTACCACATCTTATCAGCAACTTCTCTGGATCCCAACTCACTGACTTCCTGTCTTCACCGAGTTATATAATAGTTCAATCGCCCACTCAATCGCCCACTCAATCTTTGGAATGGCATGTTTAATCGTCATCAAGTGGAAATAACTGTCATGCAGTTCACAGGTCACTCTCTTCCGGTGCATTAGTCTATGTGTGTATCATGGGCTTTTACCTTGTCCCATTTCGTCAGCCAAATCCGCCCACATGATTTCTTTCGATTACTGGCCATTGGAATGTGTCACTTCCTTCCGGTGCATCATTTTGGAATGGCATGTTTGGCCGGGTCAAAGGTCAAAATACAACAAAATACCTGTTTGCTAAATACTTGATATCATATAACTGTGTGTAAAAAACTCATAAGAAACAACTGCATAAAAAATGTAATTATAAATGTACAATGAACATGATTCTCTAACCTCAAGGCATAAAATAACCCCGGAGGGGTTGTCATACTATTAAGATCAATTAATCAATCAATCACTCAATCATATACTTTTGATCATTGTTTCCCAAAGCAAAGTGGTAATAGGTAGCCATGATGATTTTTTTTGTCATTTTGGAGGATTATTATGGAATAGCCAGAAGAAAAACAGTTTACATTGAATAGAAAAAAACAGTAATTAAAATGGTGAAAAAAACTGTTTTACCATATGGCTATCTTTTCAGATGAGTTGTCATTTGCTCAATTTTTAAAACATTTTAATAGTGCAGGCCTGGAAATTTATCAATCAAGAACTTTGATTAAACTGCCTACATTAAACATGAATATCTGCTGCTATTTTCCAGAGAAAGTGGATAAAAAGATATATTCAGAATATATGTTACATATAAGGATTGTCAGTTATACAAAAGGCAACCATTTGTTACCATTGTAAATTGTGTTTGTAGGTAGATACAAAAGTCATTCAATATATAAGGTGAATTTTTCTCAAGGAGTTGGAAATAGAGAGCACTGTTTTTCAAGGAAATCAAATCTATGGGATTAATGTTTACTCAAAAAATTAGTTGACCATATCATATACCGTGGTACCAATATCACATCTACTGAAAGCAATGACTACATATGTATAGGAAAGACATGGACTGTTATTGATAGGTTAATAGCCACATGGTAATCTGTTTTCTCTAATAAAATAAAACAGAAATTCTTCCAAGTTGTAGCTGTATTAGTTTTACCGTATGGTTGCACCATATTCTCTTATGGACTCCTGTACATGGACACACCAATGTTAGCCAACCAGCAAAAACATATAGTCATCAGCTCTGTACAGATACTGGATACCATGTAGAGGACTTGTCAGGAGCAATGACCAATAAGGATAGATGGTGAGAGAAAGTCAATAGAATTCATATAGATACCTTAAAAAAAGAAAATAACACTTTGAAAACTCAAATAACATTCCTATCCTCTTATGGGGGCTTAGAGCATGCTGACTATATTCCCTGCAGAGGAGTAAGGCTTCCCATAAAAAAAAGGCATGTCCTGGATATGATACCAAACTGTATCTAATGGTGAGGCTCTAGTTCTGAAGATCTGGGGAGTGTAGAGTACCCCTTCATTATCATTACTCCTACTACTACTCTGACCTAGTACCTCTTAGAGTTCATTATATGGGTTAAATAGATCTGTTTAAGTATTATTTGTATTTGATGGGGCCATGTGCAAAAGAAATCTTAAGAAACAACTACACAAAAAATATAAATATGAATGTGCGATTAATGAAATTCCCTAACTTCCAGATTTAAAATAAACTTAGACGGGTTGACATGCCATTAAAATCAACTAAGCAAGTAATATTTAATTACATTTTAGTTATTTTCATCTATGTTAAGATGAAATAAGAATAACTTGTTAACGTTATTTTATTCTTATATATATATATATATATATATATATATATATATATATATATTTTATATATATATATATATATATATATGTATAAATGTTGGCAAACCATTAATGACTCAAAATGTCAAAATTTAAGATAAAAACTGAGCTCATATTTGAAAATCTATTATTTGTTGCAGACATATCTCTTGTTCCTTACTTTCTCTACTAGCAAAATCACCTTTGCTTTCTCTCCTTCCTTGTACAGTCATGCCTTTTGCATTCATTCAACTCTTTTCCAGATCTTTATACTTTCATTGATACTTCATTCATTGATCTTGATATCTCATTTTTGTCTGATCCATAAAATCAATTGGCTCACTACATTTGTCTTGTGTTACTCTTTTGTAGATCATTAAGTTCCTATTGGATGCCTCCTAAACTGTTTGATATTTCTGCCTTGAGACAGCAAACTAAGATTTGTGCAATTATATAACAAGTATTTCAATGTTCAACATATTAGGGTGTATCAAAAATATTTTCATTTTTTTTCAGTCTTTTACCCCAAAGATCATTTTATGTACTTATCTAAAGACTATCTTAGATTCCACTATATTACAAATATTATCTTTATTTAGTGGGTAGAGTGTTAACCAGTGGCCTGGGACACCAGGGTTCCATCCAAGGTTGAGTCATACCAAAGTCTCAAAAATGGTACTTTATGCCACCTTGCTTAACACTCAGTATTATAAGGTACATATCAAGTGTAAGTTGGAGCAATCCAGGGAAAGTAGTAGTGCCCTCTCCAACACCTTGGTGTAGTAGCTAATGAAAAGGGAGCCTTGGGGTTACCCTCAACTACAATCAACAACTTTACTTTACAATCTGCTATTGTTATGATCCTTGTTCTGGTAATTCCGGTAGCAACATTAATGCCAAATTTTATAGCTATTTGTCCTTTCCTTGGGTGACATCAACATTGTGAAAACTTGCAGCATGGACAATTGCCAGTATTCCATACAACTTTGTTCAAACCTGTGCCAAGATCCACCAGCAGATCTATAGTTTCATGAATGAAGAAAATACATGTGGCATTAAAAGTATTTTTTATTTTTTATAGACCTCCATAGTTTATTACATGTGCACATCCAAAGGTTATATATAACTCCTCAATCTTATTATTCTGTACAGCATTGCTTATAAATAAATACACCCTCCTAATTTTCTTTTATAAAAAAGTTGATTTTTTTCAAATAAGATATTCCTAGTGGAACAAAATGAATATTAAGTATTACAGTATTGCCCATAAATAAATATACTCAGTGTTTTCTTTACAACTTCATATCAACACAACAGGACATGTGCAACACTCTCAACATCTTTATCACAACTACTTATTCCCAACTAGCAAGTTAGATAACTTAGACTTCAACATTGCCGGTCTCTTCTTGTAAAATCTGCAGTTCTATTTAAAATAAAAGTTCATTTATGCAACAAGTCTCTTAAACTTTCAAAAGAGGCTCCCACCTTTGTTAGTCAATCTGCAACCTGTTCTTTCCCTTTAATCCAATCAGTTTAGATCTCCTTCTTTGCCATCATTTCCTTCACTCTAGCCACATCAATTCTCAGATAGAGGTCACTTACCTGATTTGATGAGTTTAAGATTTCTACCAGAGACATGTCTGTTTTACAAAGGATTTCAAAGCAGTTTGGGTAGTCTGAAGGTCTCTTGCAGCATGGCAGCTATTAATACTCCAGCTTCTGCTGCTTCACTGAGTGCAAGAGTCATTGAGGCTAATGGACTTTTTGTTTCTCAGTCAAGGTTTTTTTATCCTATTTACCAACCCCTCCGCTCGGGCAGGATATGACACAAGGTTAATTTTTAAGCAGAGTTTAACTGGTTTGAATTCAGAGTTTTCCTTCTCCAAGACTAGTTGCCTGACCAAGGCTGAAGAACCTAGTCTGTCCTACTATTTACCCATAGCTGGAGGGAGAATAATTGGATTCATACCTTTCCCAAGGGTATTAGTGCTATGTGAAATGCAAGGTTTTTTTTATGGCCCGCATATAGGAGCCAATTCAGTTCATCATGCTACTAACAGAAATGATAAAACTTCTCTGTGAAGATCCATCTTCCAAGTTAGCATAAATTGCATTTGCATACAAAACAGTATTCAAATCTGAAGGTCTTTCCATCTGAAAGAAGGTTATGCAACCTGTCCTTGATTTCAATGTTTGTAGTGTTTTGTTTTGTTAGCCTTGAAGAGTAATTTCACTTTTGGAAACTTTTCTGCATTACTCATCCGACACACATCAAATGCTACATTAGGTTGTGTCTGAGTGGATGCCCACATCATTTTACCTGTCAGTCTTTTTAATTCTGCCTTCTTCTCTTGGCTCAGTTCATCATTTTTTCTCAAAGACCTTCCTTTCTTTGTCTGTTGGGGATATAGATGAAACATAGATTTTGGTCAATTGTAATCCTATCTTCTGTTTGCTTAACACCCAATCTCAAAAATTTAAATATTCCACTTTCATGCATTCCAACTTTGAATATTTTTTCAATTCTGTAATCACCTTTTCCTAAAACAAATCATTTCCACAAAATACAAAGTCATCCACTTGCATTGCCAGAATTTTTACTAGTTGCATCATGCCAAAGAAATAGCGCATTATCATATGTACTCACTATCTCCTTTAGGTTAATTAATTCATGATCAACTCTTTTGTGCCATGAGTGCAGTGCATCATTTAATCTATAAATGTATCTTTTCAACTTCCATACCAGTGACTCAGGACATATATCAAATGGGGGTTTAAGAAATCTCTTTCTCTCTCCAGCTTATCACCCAGCAGAAATGCTGAGGTGAAATCCAGACTCTCTACCTGCCATTTCACAACTGAGGCTGTTAAGATTACAATACACATAGCTTCATGGCTGCATGTTAGAGAATCAGTTTTCAGGTTATGTGAATCCTCTTCATAACCACATGCAACAAGGCGGACCTTCATTATTTTCCTTTTATCTTAGAATTTCTCTGTTATATCCCATCTTGTTGATACGCATTTCTGAACAATATCAGGCACACATTTATATACTCCATAAATTTCCATATTTTCTATTTCTCTTTTCTTTGCATCAATCACCTCTTTTGCTTGTTCTTGTTCAGATGTGAGGAAAACTACGTGTTCTTGATCACTTACTTCTTCTGTTACTTGAGAAAGTTCTCTCCACTGATCAACATGAACCCAATTGATACAGACTGGATTTTCATTTTCTGCTTCTGGTTCTCTATTTAGTGAACATATTTTCCAGTTGATTTAGACTGTGCTCTCATAATCTTTTCTGTTTTCCACTCATAACTTCCTTTCATTTTATATTCCACAACTTTGCCTCTACTTGGTTTTTTACTGTTATCTTTCAATTCCTTCCTGTTGATATGAAGACTTTTATGCTGTCCTTCATCTTCTTTGCCCAAGACTTCATTTATCTTATTTTTGGTGGTCTTATTTCCTTCATTCCTTGAGCTTTCCAATTCTTTTTTTCTTTCATTCCTTGGACTTTCCAATTCTTTGTTTGCCTTCATTAAGTAACATGGATGCATACAGTAAAATGCTCCACTGTGTCTGATCAGTGCACACTGAATTTCCTTACCCAATTCTTTAGTAGAGCCATGCCTTGCAGTTTTGTCTTCTATTATAGACACTGTCACTTCTAACAAATTTTTCATCCACATACGTCATTATATTAGATCTCAGTGCTCTCTGAATTTTTTCCCTTGATTCAGCTTCTATGAAGCTTTTCCTCACTGCATATAAAGCATTTAAATTTTTTCTTACCATCTCACTGGTTGTTGCAGCTTCTAATGCTGGTAATTGATCAATCAAAACTGTTGGTGTGTTTATATTAAAGCCAAACACAAGCTCATTTGGAATATGCCCCAAATGATTTTAAAGAGAATTTTTAGTACTAATGGCCCAAGACAGTGCTATTTCTGTCTCACATTTCCTAATACCATTGCTGAATGGACTTTCCACAGCAGTAGTTCATGTTTCAATATTCAGTTTTCCTTTCATCTGTTGGCATCCTTCATTGTTAAATTCTCCCCTATTGTCACTCAAAAAACGCTTAAAAGGTCCAAAATATGATATTCACATTAAAAATGTGGCAGATAATTTCTTCTCTTCTTTTAGTTTTAATCAGTCTATCAGCAGAGTACCTAGTGGATATGTCAATTAAGTGTAGAATCCAGTATTGGTTATGTCCATGTTCCTTTAAATCCAAACATACAGTGTCATTAAACCCGTTCCCAAGAGTCAATCCTACAACAGGTCAAAGAGAAGGTTTTCTAAACCTCAAATAAACAGAAGAAGAATCACAAACAGCCCAGATCAGATACAGGAACTCCTTATCATTAAAAGCCTTACTACCTCTAACCAAGGATATCAATTTCTCTTTTGATTCATCAGCAAATTGCCAGTGTAATTTCTCAGCCTTCCTTCTTTTCTCCATTCTCAAACATTTTTTAAGGCCTCACAGTGTAGAACAACATTCACTAGTCTTTCAACCTTCAAAATCATATTAGTCAGAGGAAGACTATAATATCTAGATGTTGCACTTTGTAATTTTATATATCTGCATAAAATCTGACAGCAGTCATTTTTGAAATCTAACAGCATTCCAGCAGTTTTCATAGATTTATGGCTCAAAAATAAAAGTAAATCATTTTTTACTATGTCAGCCTGAATATATGCTCTAAGACGTTTTACACCCGACATTGGCATAATGGTTAGAGTTTTCCCAAATGGTCTGGGAGACCTGGGTTCAATCCCAGGTCGAGTCATACCAAAGACTCAAAAAATGGTACTTGATGCTACCTTCCTTAACACTCAGCAAAGTAAGGATCAATGGTAAAGTGGAGCAATCCAGGGAAAGAAGTAGTATCCTCCCCTTCACCTTGGTGTAGTAGCTATCGAAAAGGGAGCCTTCGGATCACCCTTGACTATGGTCGCCAACTTTACTTTATTACTTGCACTCCATCACCAAAACATAATGTCCTGTTAGACATAGAAAATATGGAAATTTATGGAATGTGTGCTTGACACTGGTCAGAAATGTAAATCAACAAGATGGGTTATAACAGAAAAATTCAAAGATTAAAGTCTAAGTAGTCCAACCATACAGTAGTACCAACATGGCTACATTTTTTTGGAATGTTATATTTTCATATTGATGGGATTTTTTGCATGCGGATTGGCATTGAATATGTATTAATTTTTATCGTCCTCATGTTGTAATGGCAAAAGTGCAAGACTGCGGCTTCAAAGTAAGCAAGTTTGAACTCCAGTCATACTATAACATTCATTTTCAGACTAGTACCTTGTAAAAGGAATGAACCTCCTTATCCCCTCTGCTATGGGTTAAATAGTATCACTGATGTCCTACAAGGATGGCATTAAATAACTGATGAAGGTTGATATGCTATTAAACATACAAATCAAACCATTATATTCTTCAAAATGATTACTGTTTTCATCAGCATATTTTATATCTTATAGTATTTAAAATATCTGTGGAAGTTTCATGGATACAGATACTATACTCTGATCCTAGGCAAAAGAACTAGAGAATAAGACTTTGATTTTGTTTGTATGTTTCTGTTGTTTAATGGTATATCAACCTTCTTGGGTTATTCAATGCCAAAGCTGTTCCTCTAGAAGAACAGTCATGGAACCATTTAACCCATAGCTGGGGTAAGATGTTGGGCTTTGGCAGGTTGTACAGATATAATACTCTCATCCTCAAGAATACGTCAACAGCATCCTTAGCAGCAGAGTAAAACCCTTCCCTACCCCATTAAGGTGTTCTTAGTATAACACTAAAATGTATTTGATAGTGAAGCTCCAATTCTGGGGCCCTGAGGAATGTGGAGTCACTCCTTCATTGACATTACTCCCAGGGTTTACTCTGACTCTGGATGGTTAAATAGTTACTTGAAGCTATAATTGTTTACAAAGGATCATCATCATCCCCATTATCACCAAGGGTTGTCAACAGCAAAGGCAAAGATTCCTTTGACTCTCTCTCACTATCCAACCCTACTGACCATCACTCAGCTGACTTTGGCATTAAATCACCCCACAAGGATTAGCATGCCCTGAAACCAACAAACTTGAAACTTGAAATTTAACACTCATCCTAGCAAAAGTTATGGATAGACAGCAAAGAAGGAAAAAGGAGAAGAAACAGAAAAAGTCACACCACTTATTCTATCTCTATTAAAACTGTTCCTGTCATAGATAAGTGATAAGCACTTTTGCTTGTCTATGAGTTCAAGATGGTAGAATCAGTTGTTTTGAAATCCTTTTAAATCATTCAAGTAAACAGAAAAAAAGGAAAGAAAAGAAAAGGTTGATAATTTCTTTTGGTTTAATGGTGTATCAACCCTTGTTGGTTACTTAATTCTAAATCCTGTTTATACATATGATTTTTAAGTGAACAGTTTGTAGCTAACATTTTTTTAAAGGAGCCAGAGCTTATTTGCTTGCACACAGTTCAATGGTTTCTGGTATTACTATTTAACACTAATTGTTCTATTTGTACATGTTAAAAAGGTTTCAAGTATTGCTATGTAATGCAAATCATTCAATTTAGTAGTAATCATTTGTTTGCACACAGTCAAATGATTAAACTGTTTATATGACTCATAGATGGAGGTGCCCGTGGTGTAATTGTTATCGTCGTAGGAAATGAACACGGCGACACGAGTTCAAATCCTGGACGAGACTGATTGCATTTCACATAGCACTAATACCCTTGGGAAAGGTATGAATCCAATTATTCTCCCTCCAACTATGGGTAAATAGTAGGACAGACTAGGTTCTTCAGCCTTGGTCAGGCAACTAGTCTAGGAGAAGGAAAACTCTGAATTTAAACCTGCTAAACTCCGCTTAAAAATTGACCTTGTGTCATATCCTGCCCGAGCAGAGGGGTTGGTAAATAGGATATGACTCATAGATGAGATCCTAATAAATACTACTACTCTGGGTCAGAGTAGACTTGGCCGTAATGGAAATGAAGAGGTACTCCACATTCCCCAAAGTTCCAAGACTGGAACCTCACTATCTGATGCAATTTGGTGTCATATCTAGGACACTTAGGGGAGTCTTACCCCACTGCAGAAATAGTCAGCATATTCTACAGTCCCAGCTAACTGGGCTAAAAAAAGAAGGAAGAAAGAAATTAAGTGAGAAAAGGACTGGATAATAGGAGAGAGAAAAAGAAGAAAGTCAAGGAATGAGAGAGAGAGAGAGAGAGGGAGAGAAAGACTGGAAGAAAGAAAATGCACGGTGGGGTGGGGGGAAGAGACAATCAGAAAGAAAGAAAAATTGAAAAGAGAAAAAAACACAAATTGATACAGTGAAGGAAGAAGACTGAAGAATAGAAGAGAGATAAAAAGAAGAAAGTGAAAGAGCAAGTGAGTGAGAGAGAGAGAGAGAGAGAGAGAGAGAGAGAGAGAGAGAGAGAGGGAGAGAAAGACTGGAAGAAAGAAAATGCACGGTGGGGTGGGGGGAAGAGACAATCAGAAAGAAAGAAAAATTGAAAAGAGAAAAAAACACAAATTGATACAGTGAAGGAAGAAGACTGGAGAATAGAAGAGAGATAAAAAGAAGAAAGTGAAAGAGCAAGTGAGTGAGAGAGAGAGAGAGAGTGGTAGTACCTGTTAGGGTCTTGTCTATGGTTGAATAAATGTAAATTATTAGTTCTTGATAGGAATACTTGGTATAACTGTCTGCAAACAAATTATCATTATCATATAGGAAGAGTTACTTGAAACCATATTGTGAATAAATCATGAGTATTAGATTTTCATCATACAACGTGTGAAAGCACGTGCGATACCCTAGCCTCATCAGCCGCCAACCAGAGTGATAACACAGTTTCGGTAGCTCAAGGCGGTACTGCCACTCCTGGCGCTACCGAGGAAGAGTTACTTGAAACCATATTGTGAATAAATCATGAGTATTAGATTTTCATCATACAATGTGTGAAAGCACGTGCGATACTCTAGCCTCATCAGCCGCCAACCAGGGTGATAACACAGTTTCGGTAGCTCAAGGCGGTACTGCCACTCCTGGCGCTACCGAGGAAGAGTTACTTGAAACCATATTGTGAATAAATCATGAGTATTTGATAGGAATACTTGATACTATACCATTTACTGTAAAATACACTGAATGTATCTCTGCAAAAGGTAATATCCCCCTCCAAACGAGTGTCCTAGATATGACACTAAACAATCTAATGGTAAGGCTCCAGCAATACAGGAGCTTTGGGGAAGGTTACACCTGGAAGAGTCCTATCTATAGCTCAAATAGAACTGTTTGACATCTAAACTGTGTGTGAACAAATGACTTATTCTAAATTGGATTGTTTGAAATAGAACTGTTTGATCATTTAACTGTGTAAACAAATGATTGATGAATTGTTAGTGATACATAGCAATACAAGGAATTATTTAACTTTGTTGACTTATGTTGACAAATCATATATCTAATATATGTATAAATCGGATTTGGCATTAAACAACCTGCAATGGTTGATATGCCATAAAAACAAACCAAACCTAACCAAACCTTTCAACTGTGTGCTAACTAATGATTATAGACAATTAAAAAAATTATAATTCAATTTTTAGAAATACAATGCAACATTCAAAATATATACTTATGATTACAATCAAATATTTACGAATGAATAAAATTTCGGTATTAAATACCCCATAAGGAGTTGATATGCCATTAAACAAACAAAAAGTAGACTATATAACATCAGAAATTTTCAAGTTTGAAATTAAATATCTATTTAACAATTTTGTTTATTTTATTATCTGTTTAAAGAATGATTGACAACTGGCTCATTGGCCTAGTGGGTAGAGTGTTCGCCAATGTCCGGGAGACCTGGGTTCAATCCCTGGTCAAGTCATACCAAAAACTTTAAAAATGGTACTCGATACCTCCTTGCTTAACACTCAGCAATATAAGGTACATATCAAGGGTAAAGTGGAGCAATCCTGAGAAAGGAGTAGCGCCCTCCCCTACACTTCAGTGTAGTAGCTATTGAAAAGGGAGCCTTCTGGTCTCCCTCGACTAAGGTCGCCAACTTTACTTACTTTACTTTTACTCAAAGAATGATTAATTTTATATCAAGTTTCTACTTCTCCAAAAAATAGTTCATTTAAAAAAATTAGTGGTTTATTTTGGATTACTCAAAATTTAGACTTAAGGGAAGTAAATATATTTTCTAAGATAGGGGGCAACAAACTTTTTAGAACATTGACCCTTGATTCCTCATCAACTTCCAGACATATTTAATAAATAAACAAATAAAAAGGCAGACTTAAAAATTCCATATGCATTAATAAAAGAAATTGGATACTAAACCCTGCAAGTTTGTTGTTCAGTATTCCCTTTCCTTTTAAATATCACTTTTGAAAATAGAAGAGCACAAAAAAAAAATTGTTTAGTGTTGTTGTGGAAGTCATAAAAAATGTACCAAGTACTAAACAATTTTTGTAGGTTTATTGCATGTCAACTCATGTTGGGTTATATAAAATCAAAATCATTTTTTAACCAACAAGTCACTAATAATAACAATAATAATAAGAATTTGTAAATAATCATAGTTTCAAGTAACAGTTCATAATACAAAGAATTCCCATATAGTTATATGGAGTCAATAATTTCTATCTAATACCAATTTGCACACAATTATATGGTTTCAAGAAGTTCAAACAATTATATGGTTTCAAGTAACTAATAACAATAATAATAACAAACTTGTGGACTTTGCAGTCCCAGCTGACCACAGAATAAAACTGAAAGAAAGTGAAAAGAAGGATAAGTACTTTGACTTTATGATTATAAGGTGACGATTATACCAATCGTGATTGGTGCTTTTGGTACAGTCACCAAAGTATTATTGAAGGGACTGGAAGAATTGGAGGTTGGAGGACAAGTGGAGACCATTCAAACTACAGCATTATTGAGAATGGACAGAATATAGAGAAGAGTCCTGGAGACTTGAGGAGACTTGCTGTCACTCAAACTTCAATGAAAGACTATCAGCTAACGCTGATGTGAAAAACTCTCGAGGAGTAAATCATAATCAAAACAACTCTATGGATGTTTTAAACAACTAATAAGCAACATTTCACTTGAGAAAACATGGATGTAACTAAGAAAGGGAAACCTAAAGAGAGAAACTGAATCTCTCCTGATAGTAGCACAAAACAACGCTATAAGGACTAATCATATCAAAGCAAGAACAGATAAGATGCAACAAGACAAAAAATGTAGGTTATGTGATGATAGAGACGACACGATCAATCACATAATTAACAAATGCAGCAAATTAGCACAGGAAGAGTATAAGAGTAGACACAATTGGGTGGGCAAAGTGAATTGTACAAGAAATTTATATTTGACCATAAAAACAAATGGTATATTTACAACCCAACATCAATCCTGGAGAAGGAGACACAAACTCCTCTGGGATTTTGACATCCAAATTGACCACTTCATCTTGACCCAATGACCAGACCTTAAAATAATCAACAAAAAAAGAGAACTTGTAAAATTGTAGACTTTGCTGATGTGAAAAACTCTCAAGGAGTTAAAATTATGATATTAATAACAATTGGCACACTCATTACAGTCACCAAAGGTTTGGTAAAGGGATTCGAAGGATTGGAAGTTGGAACACGAGTGGAGACCATCCAAACTACAACATTATAAAGATTGGCCAGAATATTACAGTATATGCACAACCCAACATAAGTCCTCTGGGATTTTGACATCCAAACGGATCACTTAATCTCAGCCAGACGACCAGACCTGAAAACAATCAACAAAAAAAGAGAACTTGCAAAATTGTGGACTTTGCTGTCCTGGCTGACCACGGAGTAAAATTAAAAGAAAGTGAAAAGAAGGATAAATATCTTGACCTTACTAGGGAACTGAAAAAACTGTGGAACAAGGAAGTGATGTTTATACCAATCATGATTGGTGCTCTTGGTACAGTCATCAAAGGATTAATAAAGGGACTGGTGGACTTGGAAATAAAAGGATGAACAGAAACCATTCAAACTACAGCATTATTGAGATTGGCCAGAATACTGAGTAGAGCCCTGGAGACTTAAGGAGACTTGCTGTCATCCAAACTCCAGTGAAAGACCATCAGTGTTAGCTGATGTGAAAAACTCTCAAGGAGTAATAATCATAATAATAATCCTTTAAAACCATTATATAGCTTCAAGTAACTATTTTTAATATTAATAATCTTTTGCCATTATATAGTTTCAAGTAACTATTCTTGTTTTATAATAATCTTTTCTTTGCACACAGTTATATGGTTTCAAGTATTCCTGTCTAGTACTAACAATTTTCCAACAAATCTACTTGGAACCCTAACAGGTAATACCACTAAAGGTAAGAGTGTCTATGAGTTATAGCAGCTCATGAAGAGGTAACTTTACATTCCTCAAAGCTTCAAAACTGCAGCCTCACTTCTATATCCAGTTTAAGTGTCGGACCCTGGACACTTTTGCTTAGGTGAGTCATTCACTTCTGTATGGGATATGGTTGGAATATTCTAAGACCCACCAATGGGGTGGATAATGGTAGAATTCAAACATTCAAGCTAATTCAAATATAGGAGTATAAATCAAAAATAGGGATATACTTAAAGTAGAGAATCTGTTTGCTGTCATTTCACAGTTTATTTTAATTAGCAATACTTACCCATATTACATACTCCTTTTAAGATGGTAACTAACATTCATAAAGTCATGGATATCAGATAGCACGGATATCCTTGACCCTCTCTCGCCACTCCTCCCTATCGTTCATCGCCCTAGGCAGGTCTTCAGGACAACATCCCGTATCCTCACATAGCTGCTGAATGTATGTTCGTGCTGGTCGTCCGGCTTTTGAACAGCCATGTGTGGGGGTCCATAAGAATACATCACTAATGAGTTCGTCCTTGCTTCTCCAGCAGTGTCCTGCATGTCTAGTTCGTCTAACTTGAATAGTTTTCGTGATAGAAGGCATGTGGCCGTACAGTTGGTGTCTTGTGGGGTGTTGCTGCCAGGACTTGTTCAAGATTGCACACAGCATTCTTGTGTATTTGCCATCTAGCTTCTTCTCCAGCCGTTTTGTTAGAGTCCATGTAGTGCACCCATATAGCAGTATCGATGTTACTGCTGCCTGGAAGAAACTGCATTTCATTTTATCGGTTAGGTCTGATTTCTATATAATCGATAGCCTATTGATAGCTGTCCATGCTTTTGTTAACCTCGTGTCGATGTCCTTTTCTGTTGATTCGACGCTGCTTCCTAGGTAAGTGAATTTTAAAATCTTTTATCTATTTATACCTAACATCTATTTCCCTCTCAAAAATTAATATTACAAATATTTTCATGATGAAAAAAGCTCTGGATAGACAACATTACTTGTGATATACTTGTTCTTCTTGTTTAATCAGAAAAAAAAGATAATGTCTATATTTATAGAGCAATTATTTTGTATGAAAAATTATTTCCAGTGAATTTTTATAAGGGAGTAAAAATTCAAATAACACAATGTCAATGGCCTGGGAGACCGAGGTTCAATCCCTGATCAAGTCATACCAAAGACTTTAAAAATGGTACTTGATGCCACCTTGCTAAGCGCTCAGCACTATAAGGTGAGGATCAATAGTAAAGTGGAGCAATCCTGGGAATGGAGTAGCACCCTCCCCTACACCTTTGTGTAGTAGTTATTGAAAAAGAAGCCTTGGAGTCACCTTTGACTAAGGTCGCTAACTTTACTTTTACTTATAGTTTAAAACCTTTTCAGGCATGACTCTAAAAATTCCTGAAAGTTTCATTGAAATTGGGTCAAAGATGGTGGGACTTTAATGTATGCATAGTTGACCTAATGATAAATTATAAGATTTCTTAATATCAACTTTTGACCAGTAAAGTTTAGATCTTGACTCCCACTCCTTATCAACCATCTTCTGACCTTCCATATATTTATTGACCCCTTTGATAGTCCCATTAACTGCCAAAACCACTGACTAAGCATTTTCTTTTACATCCAAGGCTCTAAAATTAGTACCCACTTTTATACAGTAGCAATGATGGCATCATTGTCAGGAAAATTTTGTCTATATAATCTATCTTTCCTGGGCCTCATTCATATGGATGTGTAAATCAAGGTACTCTTCATGTTATGGATGAAATGTGGCTTGCTAGTCCTTTCTTCTAGACTGCTTCTCAGTGGCTATGAGAAACAAGACTGAAAAAAATTTGGATTCATTGAGAGGAAGGTTCATCTTCTACTGCCATTTTACCAATATTGGTCTCTGATGTTCAACAACATAATAAAATAGGAGGCATTACTTTTGGAGTGACCCTCTTATGAGCATTGCTTGCAAACTCTCGTTCATTGCTGGAAAAAAGGCATCGTTAATAGACTATGTAGAAAAATAGAGTTTTGTAGCTGAAAATTTGCTTAATCTAATGGTATCATTATGCTCCTGTATCTATATGTTTGCACAGAACCGAATAGGAGACATTACTTTCAGGGAAATAGATCACCAAAAAGAGGTGTTGGGTTATCTATTATGTCTGGTTCCAAGGCTGCGCTTTTGTAAGATTCTTCACCTCTGCCCTACACTTCTTTGAATCGAACAAAGCGACAATGTCATGGTAAACAATCTCATGAGTTCAGTTGGTCTTGCTATTGCAGCACAAAATCCTAAAAGCATTATTACTAAATGTTTAGAGGCTTAGAGTCAGTTTTAGTTATTTACTAAGCTTAGTTTTAACACTGGTCATCAATATGGATCATCCAGTGAGAATCAAATTCACATGTAATTATTCATGAGACTCATTAAACCATATCAAAATACTTATTTGGGACCCAATGAAAGAAAAAATATTATTTGTATTATTGCAGATATAAAAAATATATATGCAAAAGTACTAAATTTCATTAATCATTTTGATCAGAATTATCCTCAGATATTAAAAAAGTTTAATTTCTCTCTCTCTCTATATATATATATATATATATATATATAAAGGTAATATTTAAATTCTACAACTCACAAATTATCTTCCTGTTACATTGAGTTTCACAAGTCCAATCTCCAGGTGAGTAATTAGATGAAATAATATATATATATATATATATATAGTATTATTTGGTCCAGTTAAACCAGAGTTGGGAGTAATTCCTTCAGGACAAGAAAATCATTCAGGAGCTGAACATTTAAATTTTCCTGGTGGAGAGCTCAATGTAATTTTTTACAGAGCAATATTTCTTTAAAGAAAAACCAAAGACGGGTTATTTTAGGATTATAAATTTATTTCCATCCTGTTTATCAGTTTCTGGTGTGAACCAAAAACACGAAGAAAAATATAACAGGACTTCTTCAGATCCAATAGATAAATAAAACAGAATAGATTCGTGTGGGGGAGGGGGAGGGAGAAGAGATTAAAAAAGTTACCTCCTCGTTTTATTGAATTTCCGTTTTTTTATTTACCTATTTATTTTATTTTCAAAATTCTTCCGTCAGTTATAATTACGGTAATTTAACTTTTTTATTTATTCATTTAATTTATTTTCTTTTCATGTTAAGTTCGATAATTAACTTTTAAGAGAAATATTAATGCATATATTAATTTCGATACTATTTATTTAGCTACCTATTTTTTCCTTGTGTGTATATTGGATACGTTTTTTTGTTTGCTTTCACTATTTATGTTTTTAAATTTTTTTTAGTCTATCGTTTAAATTTAGTCTTATGTCTACATCTAGCTATTAATTCACTTCTCTTATTTAATAACTTATCAGGCAATTTATGTGTTAAAATATGTATTTTCTCTTCCAAGCACAAATTGCATCTACCGTCAAAACTATTTGGAGTATTTGATTTTTTCAAAATAGACCATTCTATCTCAGGGGTTAGCCCTTTGTTTTTTAAACACCAGAATTGTTTCGATAGTGCCGTATGGTGTTTTAGGTGTTCGTAGGAGAAGGTAAATTTATGGACGGGTTGACGTCCATGAAATGGAAGGAGAGGTATTCAAACCATAAATTTACCTTCTCCCACGAAAATCACAAGTTTTGCAGCATTTGAAAGAAAAAAACATCCCATTTATATCCTTTCAACAATTTTTATATAAAATTGAACCAAACTTTTTCATAAAATTGATCTAAAAATTTTATTCAACAAAGCAATAAAAAAAAAGGGCAGGGTATTGCAAGTGTTTTCACTCATTGTATGATGAAAAAAAATGAAAAAAATATATATGTATATCTATGAAGGGGGAGTCCCTATGGTGTAATGGTTAAAGCATCGGAATTCAGCCTCGAAATAAGTAAGTTTCAACTCTAGTCACTGTATTACATTCACTTTTTGACTAATACCAATATATATATATATATATATATATGTTATCAAAATACGTTTGGTGAAATATCTGGCCAAATAACACTAAAGTAATATAATGAATGATGCATAGCAGAGAAGAAAGTGACAATGACACTTATTGATAAAAATATAATCTTCTTTGTTTTGTTTATTTCAAAATCGTGATGAAATTGGTTGTGTGAGAGGGAGAGTCAGAACTGCAAAGATTTACACCAGGTTGAAATACATCTTCAGTGAGCCTTACTTTTTCACTCTGACTCCATGAAGTTTACACAGGGCTGATTTAAAAACATTTAATCTTCTTTATTTCTTCTTTGTGCTTCTTTCATGAGACTGGTACAGGGCTGACTTAGAACATCAAAACATCTTTGTTTCTCTTTTTTTCTGGGATCATACTCACTTCGACATTGGCAAGTCTTGCACATTTAGACTTTTTGCTACTTCTCAACCTGGAGCGGTCTGCCCCACCTCCTTTGGGCCAATGTTCAGATAATGTGATATCCAGTGTCACTGCTCACTGCTTACTGCTGATTCTGCTGACTTCTGACAGCTCGGTGCTGAAAACTTCTGTCGTCATATATTTTTCAAATGCCTACACACTCTTCTTACGCAATTCAAGTGGCATTTCTGGTATCCCTTGTTTACCTTAAGACACAGGTGCACATCCTATTTTGAAATCCATGAACCCACACAGCTTGCCAAAGGTCAATATGTTGCACCCATGCTGGGAGGATAAAGGGGTTCATATCTTTCCTAAGGCTATTTGTCTGAAAGTGACTGTAATAGCATGACTGGAGTTCAAACTAGCTTACTTCAAGGTCACACTCCAGCACTTTAGCCATTACACCACTGGGACTCGCACTATATATATATATATATATATATATATATATATATGTTAATCTGGTAAGCAGTCACTAACATCACCTAAGTGCTGTTGGCGACTGCTATACACCAAAGACAGAGTTGAATCAAAATTCAAAAAATCAATTTTAAACATTTACTTTAAAAACTGTTTGCAATTACTCAAAGTTTCATGCAGCAAAATATTAGTGGGGGAAGTCTCTATAGCATAGGGGCTAATGTGTAAACTGTGACATCATAGTAAGCGAGCTTAAACTCCAGTGGAACTATTTTGTTCACTTTCAGACAAATAACCTTGTGAAAGGTATGAACTGCCTTATCCACCCTGCAATAGGTTAAATACTACCACTACTGTTCTTCTACAGGGACGGCTTAGGCATTAAATAACCCAGGTTGATATGCTAATATATATATATATATATTAGCACTGTCTGATGTTTAAAGTGCTTTAGTTTGATTTGGTTGCTTTGTTCATATATATATATATATATATATGCACACACACTCACACATGCACACACTCACACATGCACACACACACACACATATATATTATGTTGTACAATTATAATATATCATAATTATGTGATCTGGCTCATGGCCCTCTGTTTCATACTGTATTTGATTTTTAAATATCATATGATATATTGTGTAAATAATTTATTTGCAAATGAATAATTAAACAAAAGGAAGTACTCTTTAGTTATTTAATATGTAATTTTTAAAAATCTATAATGATTAGGATGAACTCAAATGTAGATATCATACTATTGTCCTTGTAAAATTGCCAATTGAGCTTCATAAATTGGTTTATTCTTTAAGCTAGATCAGTTTAACTCTATTGCTTTAAAAAAAAACCTTGCTACAATGTATCATTCTTTTTTTTGCTATGTTATAGTAACATACATACAAAAACTGGATCCTTATATAGTTGATGATAATTGCTTTAGTTTAGAAGGTCAATATGAGAGAATTATGATAATTTAATAAAAGTATTATTAATTTCAACATTATTATGATGATTAGACTGAGATTGCGGTCTGTCTTGAGATTGTGTGAGATGATGATGATCATCATCATCATGGTACTGATATCACTTGGTGATGATTATAATACATTATTGATTCCACGCTAAAAATAAATCCATCAGATGAAGTAAGAAAATATACTACCAACAATCTCAGAAATATATTAAAAACTAAGTATGCATTTGGCATGCAGTGCAGATCTCACAAGCTGAACCTATATAACAGAACCAGTGTTGTTTGTTTCAGCTGATCTATTGTTACAATTGAGTAAGGCAATTGAAAACTATTTTGGTTATTCTGTTTGGTTTGGTTTGGTTTGGTTTCTTTGTTTAATTGCATATAAACCTTTGTAGGTTATTTAATGCCAAAGCCATTCTCCTAGAAGAACAGTAGTGGTACTATTTAACCCATAGCTGGTAGGATAAGGGGGGTTATACCTTTCCCAAGGGTATTTGCCCGAAAGTGAATGGAATAGCGCGACTGGAGTAGGAACTTGCTTACTACGATTTTGCAGTCCATCGCTTTAACCATTACACCACGAGGACACCCCCTGGTTATTCTGTAATTCTATTTAACATGAATTTGGGTATAATATGCACCCCTAATTTTTTGCTATGAAATTCTGGAAAAAATATCTCTTGTATATGTTGCACATTGACTTTTTGGTTATACCATAATTAGTTCTGTATAATACGAATTTGAGTATAATATGCACCTGAAATTTTTTGCGAAGAAATTCTGGGAAAAATTACTCTTGTGTATAATGTGCATAGTTGATTTGGAATTTGTAGCTGCTAAAGTTATACAAAATTTAACATTTGTTCAATTTTTTCTCTGGTTTGTATCAAATAAAAATAAGAATTTATATAGTTTATACAATGTTTTGAAATACAAAATATATACAGCATTTTGAATATGTTCACATGAAAATGTAATAAACTTTGGCGAAATTAAATTCATAATAGAAGAAACAAATTATAAGCAAACATGCATTCCAGTGGCTATATCTTTGTAGCTCTATAAAACATAAATGTTGGTTACACATTAATTAGTTTCAGTGGCAGCTCATGACAGTAATTCATGATTGTGCTGCTTCAGAAAATATATAAAAATTATATTCATACACACACACACACTCACTGAAAAATTTAAGAATTTTTCATAATTGTATTAAATATCTTTTACCGATATAAATTTTTTTTTTTTTTTTTGCGCTATTACGTTCACTTTAGGGCAAATACCCTTGGGAAAGGTATGAACCCCCTTATCCTCCCAGCTATGGGTTAAATAGTATCACAACTGTTCTTCTAGGAGAATGGCTTTGGCATTAAATAACCTACAAAGGTTGATATGCCATTAAACAAAGAAACCAAACCAAACCAAATTTTTTTCAGCATCTATTAAGAGAAAATAATGAATTCTATCATTCCACAATGCCTATAGATAAACTATTACTGGTTAGTTTGGACCATAAATATGGCAAACCATGTGGCTAAAAAATAGATGATATTTAGTTCTCAGGTATAATACACATCCCTAGCTTTTAGGCTTAAAAATCTGGAGGAAAAAAGAGTATTATACATAAATGATCATGGTAATCTATATCACTATGTCAAAACATATGTATGTGTCTCTTTATGAGTCTGAGTCAAACAGGGACCTGACTTTTTGCACAGATATCAACTTGATCTTAGGCTCTAACATTAGACTTTACAAAGTTAATCTCTAATGTAATTGAAATCATAGCATGTTATAAGCTTTCAATATATATTTACTCAACCTCTCTACCATGGGCAGGATGTGACACAATTTTTAAGTGAAGTACAGCAGGTTTAAATTTAGAAGTTTCCTTCCCTTAGACTGGTTGCCTAACCAAGGCAAAAAGAACCCAGTTTGCTCTACTATTTACCAGTAGCTAGATGAGAAAGATGGATTCAGGCATTTCCCTAGGATATTAGCATGAAGTGAAATACAGTCTCATCCAGGTTTTGAACTCATATCTGTGATTCCATTTCCTATGACAATAAACATTACACTTAGTGCACCTCCTTTTAGGGTTTTATGTATTCCTATCTAATACTGATAATTTTCCGACAAATCCATTAGACTCATTGATGGGACCCTAACAGGTACTAACACTCCAAGTTAGAGTGGACCTGGGAGTAATGGTAACATAGGAATGACTTTCCAGGACTCCAGAATTGGATTCTCACCACTGGATGCAGTTTAGTGTTATACCTCGGACACATCATTTTTTTTGTGAGGAGTGGAGTCAAGAGGAAACGCAGTTGCAGTTTAAAGTCCTGCTGGCTTGGCATTGCAAAAGATGAAAGAACGAGAAATAGTTAGGACTGTGAAACCCTAAGAAATTAATCAGAATCAACTTCACTCATCTGCCTTCATTTTCTCAACTGTTTCAAGTTTTAGTTGCTTTTATAAAAAAATCTATTCATGATGCTTAACTTCTGGGTATAGAACATCCTATTTACTTTATACCTTTGCTAGTGTTTTTCAATGACACTTACACTTCCTTTATTCAACACCTGATGACATTGAGGACATTTCCAGGTCATCACATTACACAGTTGCTTGTGTATGATGATATGAGCTTCTGTTATGAAATGTTTTTTTTTCATCAAGCCCATGAAATGTTTTAAAAGTTGTAGAGTATTTCAGGAGGCTTCAAAATGCATGTCTATTCAGTGGGTTAAGAGAATGTTCTTTTTGGCACAAAAAATTAAACTTATGGCAGAAGTGGAATTGTGAGATATTTTATTTTGTTTCATTTTCGTATTTTATTTGTTTTATTTTTTTTATAATTTAAACTTTATTCATCTATTAATCTGTCATAATTAGTGGGTTGTTGCAAAAGGAGAGCCGGCTCCTCACTATGAAAAATCATTTGTTGTTCTCCTTGTAAATGTGATGTAAACTAATTTTTGTGTGGTAATTCTTACAACATAAACAATTTGAGGAATGTGGAGTATCCCTTCATTGTCATTACTCCCAGGTCCAATCTGACCTGGAGTAGTAGTACCTGGTATGGTCACATCTAAGGGTCAAATAGATCTATTTGAAAATTATTTGCATTAGATAGGAATACTTGATATCATATAACTATATTCAATACACTATGTGCAAAAAAAAGCTTAAGAAACAATAATACAAAAAAATATTAATATGTGCATACAATGAACACAATTCCCAAACCCCAGATGGATTGACAGGCCATTAGAATCAATCAATTAATCAACCAATTAAAACGTTTGGTCTTTTTTTTCCTAGTCAATGTTAGTATACAAATTCTTTTTAAGATTTTACACAACTTGAGTTGAAACCAAAAAATCTAGATCATCTTTGTTTAATTATTTAAATGTTTGGAATTCTGGTACTGGAACAAAAAAACAAAACAAAGCAAAAGACAGTGAACTTTGCTTTTAGTCAAAGCCTCCAACAGTGGCATTATCTTGCTTGGTTTTATTTATAAACAATGTTTTGTAATAATTATATTTTTTGTTATAAAAGAGCTGTATGTCAGCAAGGAAATACAAATAAACAGAAATGATGATTGTATGTTTAATTATGAGATGAGGTTTTTTTTAGACTAACATCCTTCTCTTCTTGATTTTATTTAATTAGTCATGATGTCATACTGTCAGCAGCCAGTTTTATAAATGTAGTTTATCTATTGATTTTAATAACATGTCAAATTGAATTTGAGATTTCCAAACTGAAAATCAGAACAATGCTGCAATTTTATTTTGTCAGTGTATACTCATTTAAAAAAAAAATCACTTTTATTTTATTTTATTGTATTGAATTAATTTAGAGGGCTATTGCAATGCTATATAATCATTATTTGAGTTTAATTAATTTCAAAGTAAAACCTCATCGTCAGAAACCATTTTTTTAATAAATGAACACAATGTTGAATGTTCAAATTTTTTTTTGAACATTGTAAAGATGGTGTCACGTGGGGTGTTAGAACACTGTTTATAAAAAAACGTCACTGACAATGAATTTTTACTTTGAAATTAATTAGACTCAAATAATTATTATTTCATATTGCAATAGCCCTTTTAATTAATTCAATGCAATAAAATAATTTGCACAATGCTTTAAGTAAATTACAAAATGCTTTTACTTTTATTTTAGTTTTCAGGTTTAGTTTAGTTTCTTTGCTTAATGGTATATCAACCTTCATGGGTTATTTGATACCAAAGTCATCCCTGTAGAAGAACATTAGTGGTACTATTCAACCCATAGCTGGGAAGATAAAGGGGTTCATGCCTTTCCCATAGGTATTAATCCAAAAGTGAATGTAGTAGTGTGACTAGAGTTTGAACTTGTTTAACAATGATGTTTCAGTCAAGCACATTAGCTTCTACACCATAGAAATTCCTCCTTTATTTTTCAGCATAACAGACAAACTTGTAAGGAATTCCATTAAAGAATTCTCTAACTTCTGATTTGGGTATTTGGGATAAGAAATTAAGTTGCAAAAGAGAGTTTTTTGGGGGTTTTTTTGGTAAAAGTAGAAAAAATATTTTGTAGAGATTGGATCAAAGAAAAAAAAATTGTTTTGTTTTTTCCTGTTTTTTCTTATGTTTTTTTCTTTTTTGTTTCACATTATTTTTATTTTTATTTTGGGGCATTAGGTTTTCTTCCTTTTTTGTTTTGTTGTGCAAAAATAACATTTTATCATGGTACAGTAACCAGACGGTTCAAGAAATTTTGCTTGGGTTGCACGAACTTCAATGATCAGGCAAGATCAGTTAGGCCTAAAAGTATAGATTCAAAGGCCATGCTCAAAGCCAATGAAGCAAATCCAGCACGTAGCACTCAAAAAATATCAGGCAAACTTAACATCTTACAGGCAAGTGTAATTCTTTTCCTATTTTTTTCCCTATGTTTCTTTCTTTTTATTTTGGAACATTTTGCTTTCTTTCTTTTTTAGTTATTAATAATTTGAACATTTAGTCCTTTGGCCTTCAAATATGCTGTAGTTGAGCTCATAAAATTCACAAAAAAACTGAGTGAAAAACATTCAAACTTCACCCCAGAGTACAGATATCTTGGTTTAAAACTGTCACATCATTCTGTTGAATGAAAATTTATGAATGGTCACTTTTTAAAGCTTTTTATGGTTAGTGTCAGAAATGATCACTCAGAGCCCAAGATTTTCAGCCTACTGTGTATAGTAAAATAATTCTCAGCCTTATCAGGCTTAAGAGTGCAAAGATTTGAATTCTCCACAAATATCTTACATGATTTCTGATTAATTTTTAAATCTGTCAAGAAAATAAATCTATATCTATTGCAAATATAGACTGTTTTGATTTAGTTTGTTTGTCCTGTACCAAATCAACATTTGTCGGTTATTTAATGCTAAAGCAATTATACAAGAATAGCTGTGGTATTATTTAACCCATAAAAGTAAAGTTGGTGACAATAGTTGAGGGCAACCCAAAAGCTCCCTTTTCATTAGCTACTACACTGAGGTGTAGGGGAGGGTGCTACTCTTTTCCCTGAATTGCTCCACTTGATCTGTATCTTATAATACTGAGTGTTAAGCAAGGTGGCATCGAGTACCATGTTTTGAGTCTTTGGCATGACTCAGCCTAGGATTGAACCCCAGTCTCCCTGGCCATTGGCAAACTAGAGGGATAATTCTTGACCCCTTCAGTTCACCAAGGAACACTGACCAAAACACTAGCAACAAGTATCACAACAAAATATCCATTCATAAGACGAAAAAAGGACAAACCGATTCAAACAAGTTAGTCAATGATCCACAGTCAAACACAACAACAGTTAGTAGAAATACAAACCCATCCCATTGCACATATGAATGAAGACTAGTTCTTCAACATTTGATACTTTTCCCAAGGGTTTTACTTTGAAAGTGGACATAATAACATGACTGGAGTTCAAACTTGCTTATTAAGACGTTGCAGTCCAGCACATTATTGCCCTGTTGGCTGGGGATGTAGAATACACTGACTACTCCTCGGCAAAGGGGTCCCCCCCCCACCGACACTAAACGATCTGATAGTGAGGTTCCAGTAATGCAGGAGCTTTGGGGAATGCGGAATACCCTTTCATTGCCATCGCTCCCGGGTCCACTCTGGCCTGGAGTAGTAGCACTTGATAGGGTCCTATCAAAGGGTCAAATAGAACTAAACTGCATACTTATGCTAAACTGAATTATTTGAAATAGAACTGTTTTGACATTTAACTGCATGTAAACAAAAACTATACTTATACTAAACTGAATTGTTTAAATTAGAACTGTTTGATTAAACTGAATAGCTTGAAATAGAAATGTTTTTGACAATTAAACTGTGTACTTATACTAAACAGAATTGTTTGAAATAGAACTGTTTATTGTATAAAAATGGATTTGGCATTAAATAACCTACAAAGGTTGATATGCCATAAAACTCAAACAAACAAACAAACAAACAAACCAGCACATTAACCACTTTGCGGAGGTGCCCGTGGTGTAATGGTTATCGTCGTAGGAAATGGACACGGCGACATGAGTTCAAATCTTGGACGAGACTGATTGCATTTCGCATAGCACTAATACCCTTGGGAAAGGTATGAATCCAATTATTCTCCCTCCAGCTATGAGTAAATAGTAGGGCAGACTGAGTTCTTCAGCCTTGGTGAGGCAACTAGTCTAGGAGAAGGAAAACTCTGAATTCAAACCTGCTAAACTCCACTTAAAAATTGACCTTGTGTCATTTCCTGCCCGAAGCGGAGGGGTTGGTAAATATGATACCATGTTATATGTAGACTAAGTTTGTGTATATATATGTTTTAGTATATGTGTTTTTTGTTTGCATATGTGCATACACATACATACATACATACATATATATATATATATATATATATATATATATACATACCATGTGCAACCTAAAAGTTAGAACTTAAGGCAAGAAATGAATTTCTCAAAGGAAGAAAAAAATGATGAAAAATGTATATGTTTTATCTCTTTTTCCAGTTGGTAATTTTGAAAAAATGTATGAAATGTCTATCAAAATGCAGGAAACATTTGGTAACATGACAGATGGACAAATTGACTAATCACTTTAAATTCCTTAAATATTTGGATAGCACTTTATATATATATGAGGGTCAGCTGAGAAATTCATAAGCTGACCAAGATATTCTCATGGAAAGTGACCAAATGAGGTTTATTTTACAACATAGTCCTCCTTGTAGTCCCCATACTTCTTCCAAAGTTGTTATACTGCTTGTACCCCATTGGTTAAAGATGTCATCCTCAGCATATATGACAACATCATATGTACTTTCAGCCCATCCTTGTATATATTTTTGTCTGATGATAACTTGGGTAAGAAACTGACAGTCAACAAGTGGCATTGACTCTATCCTAACTTCGATCTACATATCTTTTATCACCAATACTAAGCACTTTTTATTTATGAATATAGCAAAGTACATTTTATATATATATGTATATATATATATATAATTCATATATACATATATATATATATATATATATATATACATATATATATATAATTTATATATACATATTTTCCCCTAGGTTTTTGTATTTCACATTTCTAAACATCCATCGTTAACTTGAAATTGTTAATATCACTCCTCATTGTCCTGATGATGGTTCAGTAGAACCAAAATTCTATAGTGTCGACCTCTCAATAAATCATTTCTTTCCACTTGGATTGTTGTTATCTGTTTTTCTACATATTGGCAGGTATTCCCAGTTTTTCTACATATTGGCATATATTCCCAGTTTTTCTACATATTGGCATATATTCCCAGTTTTTCTACATATTGGCATGTATTCCCAGTTTTTCTACATATTGGCATATATTCCTAGTTTTTTTACATATTGGCATGTATTCCCAGTTTTTCTACATATTGGCATATATTCCCAGTTTTTCTACATATTGGCATATATTCCTAGTTTTTCTACATATTGGCATGTATTCCCAGTTTTTCTACATATTGGCATATATTCCCAGTTTTTCTACATATTGGCATGTATTCCCAGTTTGTATCATGCAAAATTTTTGGGAGACTAAGTGAATTTATACTTATTGTAATGAACACTTGTAACTTGTAAACAGAAGTCATTCAATAGATAAGAGAAATTTTTTTGAAAAAAGCAAAATAATTTTTTTTCAGAATTTTTCCATAAATGTAAACTATGCATTGGATAAGTTAACAAAACTTATCTTAATCTCCAAGAAATATTTGTCTTAAGACTCTTCAAAATGACAGTAAATCAAACAAGGTACTCCTGGCTTGAACAGATATCTGTCAAGAAATTTTGGGTGGCTGAGAAGTGCAAACCATGTAAAATTTACTGTAGAATATGTGATGTGTATAGAGATGCAAGTTTTAGGAAAAAAAGTTTTTACAAATGGGCTAAACAGGAGGTTGTCACTATGAGCCAGAGTTGAAAAGATAGTCCATGGAGTGAAAACACGTTGTCTCTCCGGTAAAGAAATGGTTCTGGGTGCAGCAGTCTGTAAAAAAGGTCATGCTGACAGCCTTCTGGCATATGAAAGTACCAATCACTATTGGTTTCCATGGAAAAGATCCAACTTGAAACAGTGTTTCTTATTGCCAATTCCTATGGCAAAATTTACCTTATTTATTGAATGACCCTCATATAAATAATTGTGTGTGTGTGTGTGTGTACAAGTGTGTGTGCATATATGTATATGTAAAGAAAAAGAAAAAATACAGATGGACACAGTATAAACATACTAAAAAGATAATCTTGTTATTTCTTTCACATATACTAATTAGGATAGTATCTTTATCTCTGTATATCTGTCTATCTCTTTGTATATATATATATGTGTGTGTGTGTGTGTGTGTGTGTGTGTGTGTGTGTGTGTGTGTGTGTGTGTGAAGAAAAAAATAGATAGAAATAGTATAAACAAAAGTAAAATGAAAATTTTGTTATTTTCATCACACAGTAATTTGGGTAGTATCTTTATGTCTGTATATCTGTTTGTATATATGTATAAGTGTGTGTGCACATGTATGTGTGTGTGTGTGTTTGAAGGAAAAGATTGATAGAAGTAGTATAAGGATAGATAGATAGATAGATAGATAGATAGATATTGTTTATTATATATTGAATTCTAAGGAAACATAGATAGATAGATATTGTTATTTTTATCACATTTAGTAATGAGTGAATTAATTTTCTTTTATTGGATTGAAACACTTTATGAGATTTAGTTAAAGAAAGAGCATTTTCTTATCATTATCTACTTACAGATATGAATAATTTGATTAATTGAAGAACTTAACCTCTATCAATGCTCATATCAAATAAAAATAAATAATGTTCTCTCATTTTTTGGCAACCTGTTAAAAATACCTGCTGAAAAAGAAAAAGTTGGTAACACCTGATAGTAATAGATTACATTTATAAAAATTCAAATATTATTCTAAAAAAGAATCTTAGTTATGTTTCACAACATACTTTTGTTTTTCTTAACTATGGTAGTAACATCTTTAACTGATTTATTAGAATACAGTACTTAGGTTACCTTTTTCTAGAAAGACCCCATAAAGAAGATTTGCCATGAAAATTAATAACAAGTGATTTGTTGAAGAAAAAATGGATAAAATTTTGATATATTTTTATTCCAAGGTGAAAAGATTTTTTCTTTAAATGCTGTTTCTTAAGCTTTTAGTTGTAAGTTACAATATACATATATATATATATATATTTACCAACCCTCAACACAAAATATGATATATATATATATATATATATATATATATATATATATATATATATATATATATATATACCAACCCCTCCACATGAGCAGGATGCAACATAAAGTCAGTTTTTTAAGCAGAGTTTAACAGGCTTTGAATTTGAAATTTTCTTTCTCCTAGATTGGTTGCTATATTGAGGTCTACTCTTCTATTTACCCATAGCTAGAGAGGGAATAATTTGATGCATATCTTTTCCAAAGGTATTAGTGTTATGTGAAATGCAAATAGCCTTGGCCAGGATTTGAACTCTGTCATCATGTCCATTTATTAAAATGATAACCATTTCCCCAGAAGTGCCTCCAACTATATATATATATATATATATATATATATATAGAGAGAGAGAGAGAGAGAGAAAGAGAGAGAGAGACGGGGGGGGTATCATTTTCTCTTTTGGACATTTTGATTAAATAGAACAGACACTTTGTTCTGCCAATTTTATCATTGATCCATTTAAATCTTCCCGTGAGTTGTTTGATGTCTGGATTGAATGAATTCAGGAAAGCACCAAGTACTTTCTGTTATATTCAAAGACAAAATTGAGATAAGGCTTACTGTAGTTGAGTTGGGACTTAGACCTGTAAGAAAAGAAGATGATTTCCAGGTGTGGATTGACAGATAGCAGCAACATGAGAGTTAAGTCAACTACATCTTTATTTCTACTGAGGTTTTTTCCTATTCCCTCTTTCAGGCCAGAAGTGTTTTCTTCCAAAACTCCAAGGGAGTGTAGTGTATATTTGCTTATACAACACTTTCAGTCCCAACTGAAACCATCTTTGGAGAAAGAAATAATTCAATAATAAACACAATAATGAGTCATATGCATTCATTAAAAAAATTGTAGGATAAAAATTCTAACTAAAACACCTCAACATTGCATAAAGAAAAGACAGATCAGAGATAAAATAGGCAGAAACAAAGTGTCTGTCCTATTTAATCAAACATATACACATGTGTACATATATAGGAAAAGAAAAAGATTCACTCACACACTTACCTTTCATTTTAGATTGACCATCTGATGAGTTGTGAAAAAAATTGAATCTTTTTATTTCTCATTTGATAGTTGTTTTAACATAAAATTCTTAGTTGTGAAAGAAGAATTTGTGAGTGAATCATTTAATATTGTTGTATTTGCTATTGAGCCTGTATTTAGTTTTTGCTGCTGTTAAGTTTTAGCTTTTAAAATGACTGGTAAAGGTTCTATTTTATTTTATATTACAACCTGACAACTCTTCTAGAAGTTAACTCCAAAATAAAAACTGGAGAAGGAAGCTTCAGCATCAAACCTCTGCTAACTTGTAGGTATTCTTTGGCAGGAAAAGTCAAAGATATTCTGAAACAAATCCTGCAGTTTACAGAGTCACCAGTTATCTTGCAATGCTTGTCAATTGGGCTGTAGCTATGTGGATCCAGAAAGTGGCATAAGTGTAATACAAGTGTATGTCATGGTAATCCAACCATGTACCACTTTATCATCTTTAGCATCTTGTATATTTTTCATGTGTTAAATTAGTTATCTATAAGAATGTTTAAGTTATCATTTAGGTGGTAAAGACAGGTATTATCTGAGAAGATGTGGTAGTCATCATATATATATATATATATATATATATAGTGTGTGTATGTGTATTAGGCAGAAGATTTTCTTGTTGGCATATCTGTTCAAAGATAATAGATAAGGATTTAGAGTTGAATTCTAATTAGCTTTTTCATGTTCATGGCTAAGATGTTGCAATTGAAGATGAAGGCTGTTTAATAATTGTCCAAAATCTTTAATGTTGTAACCCAAGTGATTCAGTTCTGTAATTTCTATGCATTTAAACAACCATTAATGGTCTGTGCATTCAAACATCCATTCGCAAGAACCCTCACAATCTATTGATATAATGTTCACCACAATTTCAAGACTGTTAGAAGTATCTCTTAATATAGTATATTCATTATATTCATTACACACATCAATTTAGCATATAGGTGTAACATGCCCAATAAGGTGGATTGCATTATATACAAAAGACAATATACAACAACCCAATACATTGTAACATCACACAATATATCAACATCAATATATTATCTAAATATAGTTGAAGTTTACAGTATGATATAGTGTATTGTATTATACACATATTTAATATTGTGATGTACTTTAACATTATCATTGTACTACATCTTACACCATAATAGATTGCAACAACATCTATATGATAGAAAAATAACACGACATAGGCAACTAATACAAATTATTATAACATAATGCAATTTAACTCATAGTTATATAACCAACATATGAATGGTAGCATTGTATAACACACAATGACATTTTATCGTCTCATATCATGATATTCTCACCTCATCTAATGTTCTTACGTTTTTAACACAATACCCATTTTGTCTTCTGGGGAAGAACATCACTGACAATGTAGTCAGGGACATCTTAGTGTGTGTGGGGAATAAATAAATAAATAAAATTTGAATTGAATTAAAAAAGAAAATTATTAAAATATGCAGAAACTCTCCTAGGCTTCTAACAGGAAAAGAAAAAGAAAAAGAGACCTCCCGACAAAAGGAGGAAGCTCGTTCTCTTTCAGTAGTGACCGGCGAAGTGACAACATCTAAATCTCCCGACTGCAAGTGGAAGCCAACGTGGCCGCTCTAAACCGCCACATTGGGCTAACCTTTCACAAGTAGCAGCCGTCTCAGTTAACAGTATGCCAAAATATAAAAATCTACAAAATGGACCTATCGAACTACGAACTAAAACACGATTTGGACAAACTCCCAAAAGCGACTAACACGTTGTTAAAGCTTCAAAATACCAAATGAGGACACTTATATACCAAGAAACGATTAACGTATTTTTAAACCCCTTGACTGGGGGATTCAACTATTTCAATTGTATTCAGGGAAAATTCCCTCACCCATTGAATGGTTGTTGAACCCAGGAAATAAAGAAAAAAAATAAAAAAAAACGTCTTCGTCTCCTATCTATTGCTATCTTCTTTTGTATAATTCTTTTTGGGCCTTCTTATTCAAGGAGTTACACCGACGAGACAACGTGGGGTAAAAATAGAATAATTTCAGAATGGAGTCAGATAAAAAAACGGTAACACAGCTTGCCCTGACATCTGCCTGACCCCATAGGTGTATTCCTTGAAATGATATTCCCACCTCGTCTATTATTCTTACGTTTCAAACACAATACCCATTTCGTCTATTATTCTTAAATCAAAAGTTCATTTTCTTCATAAGGCAATGATGATGATAACTTTGCCCGTGGCTAAAATCATCAGTAATCACAATAAAAAAAAAAATTTCGGTCAAATCCCCGACCGTTCATTGGCATCTGTCGCCTTTTGCTAAACATCGCTACACACACACACATTTACAAGACACCCTCGAATCTGCCATGCACATAAGTCATCACACACACACACACACACACACACACACACACACACACACACACACACACACACACACACACACACACACACTAACAATCGCCTATACGCCCATACACGACAATACGCAAATATAATCTACACAAAAAATCCACGCCGATATGCAATTTTAAAGTAAAATTCTTTCGACTATATCTTTTCGACTTTTTCGATTTCTTCAAAATCTCCTTTTTTCTGCCAGAGGATTGCCGTCTAATGACGTGCATAAAACCAATAGTCGCAGATAAGCTTCCATATTATTAGATATATATAAAAGCTAATATATTATAGGACTTTACACTCCTATAATTTAATTTGGGCGGTATGCCACTTGTTCCCACGACAAAGATGGCGGGCGCACACATATTCAATCTCGGGAAACCATTGGCCAGGACCTGCTTAAAACTACGTCCGCGTGTAAATTTTCGTCCTGCGTTTGGAGCCTCTTCCAAGACGCGTATTTTCAATAAATACGTCGTTTTCAAACACTCTTCCTCTCTTTTACCCAATTTATTCGCAGCAGCAACACACTCCCTCCAGTGTGAATCAACAGGAGTGAAAACCAACAACATGGATGGGCCTCGCAGAAATTCAAAATATACATTGATTATGAGACTTTTTCCAGTCTCAGTGAAACCGCCTGTTTCCAACCATAAAAAGAAAGACATTTTAAATATGTAATCCTTTTGTAGTTTAGTTGTGTTAGACACACACACACACACACACATATATACACACACTATTATTTTGTTTATAAAATTAGCAATATTTTTTATGTATCAATATAAGTTTTATTATAATATATAAATTTGTTTTGTTCGTCGCCTTGTTTTAAATGTTCCTTTTTCCCGCGCCGTTTCACAACCCTTACTCATTTGTTGCATATCTTTACTCATTGGCTTCCTTCATTTACTACTAATTTCCATGTGCCTGTATTATGCCTATTCTACCTTTTTTATAAACACTAAATATCAAACTTCAACATAAAATTGTGAGGAAACTTAAATACCAAAAATACAGGTCCATCCTCCTACAATATATTTACTGGTCAAGTGGGGAGAGCATTCGCCAATTACTCAGGAGACCAGAATTCAATCCCAGGTCGAATCGTACCAAAGACTCAATGTGATTGGTAAATTGTCCCCATTTTAAATTGAATTATGTCATCATTTTAAATTATCTTCTGTTCAATACAAATCTATTGTAGAGTCTATAAAACAATTATATTATCAAAAATATTATTTAAAAAATATCATCAAAAATAAAAATTCATAAAAACCCCCAACTCACAACTTCAAATTTCACAATTTCTTGATTATCAGAGAGGTGTTGGTGATATATATATATATATATATATATATATATATATATAAGTAAAGTTGGCGACCTTAGTTGAGGGCAACCCGAAGACTCCCTTTTCAATAGCTACGACATCGAGGTGTAGGGAAGGGTGCTACTCCTTTCCCTGGATTGTCCCACTTTACCCTTCATACGTACCTTATAATGCTCAGTGTTTTTGAGTCTTTGGTATGACTCGACCTAGGATAGAACCCCAGTCTCCAGGTACATTGGCAAACAATCTACCTATTAAAGCATTTGCAATAAAAGCAAATGATATATTATGCAATTTAATACTTCAATATCGGAAATGGCTTGATTTTCTAATCTTTCACAACATCCTCAAGCTGTTGATTTATCCAACAAATGTAATGATTCACCATAAAAATATGTTGAAAAATAACTGTTGAAACTAAAGCTAAGCAGTAAAAATGATTTATTGTAGAAATGGGTCAAGGTCCAATGATAACTATTATGAAAATTGGATGTTCTAAATAGATTTTTTTGTAATGTTTTTATTTTCTTCATAAATTACTTACCATACATACATACGTACATACATAATGACTTCCACTGCAAATTCTTGTATGACCATTATACGATATTATTCTATAAAAGAATGTTTGAAAATGTCATAGATGGGTATGGTCTTTTAAGTTAGTGTATTAGTCTTTGGCACTAATATAGTACTGTGAAGGAATAGTATTTCCCGAGGTTTCGCGAAAAGTAAAACTTCGGGTGTTAGTTCTGTTATATACGAGCGTGTGATTACAAGAAAAATAAGACTGACAAGAAGATTTTGTTTATCTCGTTTATTGAATAAATAAAATAAACAAGCGGATGAAATATCTGGCCGGTTGACGGGCGGTTATCTGGTCGGTGGCAAGCGGTTGCTTTGATCTGGTCTGACGGTGTTATCGGGTGACGCTCTCAGAGACAGCCGAGTTCCACTGCCCGTGTGACCTCCGCTTGCCCTTTTTATATGTTCCCGACTTCAAACACCGGCTCCAGAAAATACTATTTGTGGAAAAAAAAAAAATGATTGGTTGAAAAATAGATTTTTTTAAACTGAGAATTTTCTAGGGATTTTGGATTGAATATGCGCGGAGCCTATGCGCAGAAGCCACGATTTTCTCAGTTTTACACTGGCCTTTGTTGGGTCAACATCCGGTAGATGTTTTTTCTTCAGCAGTGTCAATGTCTGTCGGTCTGTGTTTTAGTAGTTAGGTGTGTAAAGAGTTAAGTTGGCGAATCAGAAGATATTTGATGTATTTTACTCTAGCAGTTCCACAGTAGTACAACACGATTTGTACAAACAACATACACAAGAGAAATTTGACAAAAACAAAAACGTTAAAAAACAAACAATTTTATATTTTATGTCAAATCGACAACGGCAAGGAAATGATTATACAAAAGGTAATAATGTCCATATACGTGTGTTATTGGATACCCATTTTTTCTAGTCTTAAAATAAGCAAATTAAAACATACTTAAGAACATTCTAGAAATATAGGATCAAAACCGCATTAGCGTTTAAATTACATTTTTATATTTTTCAACCAATCAGCTAAAAACATAGAATAGAACATTCTAGAAAAATAGGATCGGAAGTGAACTAACAGAAAATATTTAGGCTCGAAAATAAAATAGTAAAATACAAATCTGATTGGTCAATAAATGTCTACGCGCCAAAATTTTAGGACGATTCTTTGATCCACCTGTTGGATATCAATAACACAGAGTTAGGGAGCCAAAGACACAAACTTACACACAGACTAACACACAGACTTACACGAAGACTAAAACACAAGCCACTAAGCCAGTAAAGCAATAGCCGATACTATGTCCGGCAAATTCCTTTCCTTCCTCAACTAAAGTTCATGACCTAGCTTCAGATGGCCGAGAATCACATGTCGCCACAATCATAAAACCCGCTATGAACTTAATGTAAGTAAGAACGACTTATTTACGGACTCCGTTAACATGAACATACACACATCTTTCAACAAATTTATTTTCTTCGTGCCAAACTTTATTTTCCAAAAGGCCATTTACACATCATGTATTTTGTTTGTTTTCATATTCTGTTATATGCATATTAAATTGTTTGTTGTTTAATGTTCATTGTGTTCTATTCCATTTCTTTTGCGCGATTGTAAAGTTTTGTGTTGTATTTGTGGTGGGAATAATTAAGAGAGCAATACCCGTAAAGTATGAATGCACATCTACTGAAATAACCAAATTACATACAGCCCCCCCCCCACAGTGTGTAAAACACGAATATTGTCAGTAAAGCTGAATGTGGTTGCTCGCACATGTAAGTATGTGTGTATGTGTGAGACCTGGTATATATAAATTGGTCTCTCCTTTGAACTCAAAAACCTTGGTATTTACACTTTTTGGTAAAATAAAAGTGGATCAAAATAAAAAATGTTTTAAGTATATTACAGGACAAATAAAGTTCAAATGCACGGACGTCGGCGAAGACACGACCCGTGACTTCTCTTAACCAATCAGGTTGACAGAAATTATTTATGTATTTTGGAACATAACTATTTTTGTTTCTGTGATAATTTTTCTACAAGTTAGTTTTTGGTCCGATTTTTCAAGAATATTCTATTCTATGTGTCCTTCGCTGATTGGTTTAAAAATATAAGAATGTAAATTCTATGTGAGTGAGATTTTGATATTTTTCTAGAATATTCCTATCTACGTTTTCTTAATTGATTTATCTAAAACCAAAGAAATGTGTATCCTATAGTAGACATGAGATTTAAGTATTCCAGGAAACTACTGTTACGCATTTTCCTTGTATTTTAGAAAGCATTTTTAACTCTTCTGTTGACTTGTAAATCCATTTAGATTTCTACTAGACTACCTGTGAACCGATTGGATTCCTGCAGTAATATCTGTTCACAATCATATTCAAGCTTTTATTTAAGAAGTGTTGAAAATTGTAAATTCGGCAGTTGATGTCTGCTCGAATCTGATTTGCTGTTTTGAGGTTGTGCCATTAAGCCTCTGTCTGGCTTGCTCCTTTTGCCTTACGAGCTTGTTGCGGAGCCGATAAATATGTCGACCCCGCAAATGAATTATGTGAATGAGAACAGCCAAAGCAATATGAAGGAACAAAGGCGAGGTAACAATAATAACAAGTGACAATTTATTTTGTCGTATTTACAAGCGTGTATGTAAATGTCCGTGGCGGTTGTATGTAGTCTTCAGCTAGGATGGGTTATGTTGTTAGCTGGTATAGTCGCGTTGTAAATGTTCGCAGCTGGGCGTTCGACGAGGATCGCTGGCGTAGGTTGAGTCGTAGAGATACAGCTGGATGTCGGATGCTGGTAAGCTGAGGTCGGTCGAGTCGTTGAGTTCAGCTAGATGTTGGATGCTGGTAAGCTGAGGTCGGTCGAGTCGTTGAGTTCAGCTAGATGTTGGATGCTGGTAAGCTGAGATCGGCTGAGTCGTCAGGTACAGCTAGATGTTGGATGCTGGTAAGCTGAGGTCGGCTGAGTCTTTGAGTTCAGCTAGATGTTGGATGCTGGTAAGCTGAGGTCGGTCGAGTCGTTGAGTTCAGCTAGATGTTGGATGCTGGTAAGCTGAGGTCGGTCGAGTCGTTGAGTTCAGCTAGATGTTGGATGCTGGTAAGCTGAGGTCGGCTGAGTCGTCAGGTACAGCTAGATGTTGGATGCTGGTAAGCTGAGGTCGGCTGAGTCGTTGAGTTCAGCTAGATGTTGGATGCTGGTAAGCTGAGGTCGGCTGAGTCGTCAGGTACAGCTAGATGTTGGATGCTGGTAAGCTGAGGTCGGTCGAGTCGTTGAGTTCAGCTAGATGTTGGATGCTGGTAAGCTGAGGTCGGTCGAGTCGTTGAGTTCAGCTAGATGTTGGATGCTGGTAAGCTGAGGTCGGTCGAGTCGTTGAGTTCAGCTAGATGTTGGATGCTGGTAAGCTGAGGTCGGTCGAGTCGTTGAGTTCAGCTAGATGTTGGATGCTGGTAAGCTGAGGTCGGCTGAGTCGACAGGTACAGCTAGATGTTGGATGCTGGTAAGCTGAGGTCGGTCGAGTCGTTGAGTTCAGCTAGATGTTGGATGCTGGTAAGCTGAGGTCGGCTGAGTCGTCAGGTACAGCTAGATGTTGGATGCTGGTAAGCTGAAGTCGGCTGAGTCGTTGAGTTCAGCTAGATGTTGGATGCTGGTAAGCTGAGGTCGGCTGAGTCGTCAGGTACAGCTAGATGTTGGATGCTGGTAAGCTGAGGTCGGTCGAGTCGTTGAGTTCAGCTAGATGTTGGATGCTGGTAAGCTGAGGTCGGCTGAGTCGTCAGGTACAGCTAGATGTTGGATGCTGGTAAGCTGAGGTCGGTCGAGTCGTTGAGTTCAGCTAGATGTTGGATGCTGGTAAGCTGAGGTCGGTCGAGTCGTTGAGTTCAGCTAGCTGTTGGATGCTGGTAAGCTGAGGTCGGTCGAGTCGTTGAGTTCAGCTAGATGTTGGATGCTGGTAAGCTGAGGTCGGTCGAGTCGTTGAGTTCAGCTAGATGTTGGATGCTGGTAAGCTGAGGTCGGTCGAGTCGTTGAGTTCAGCTAGATGTTGGATGCTGGTAAGCTGAGGTCGGTCGAGTCGTTGAGTTCAGCTAGATGTTGGATGCTGGTAAGCTGAGGTCGGTCGAGTCGTTGAGTTCAGCTAGATGTTGGATGCTGGTAAGCTGAGGTCGGTCGAGTCGTTGAGTTCAGCTAGCTGTTGGATGCTGGTAAGCTGAGGTCGGTCGAGTCGTTGAGTTCAGCTAGATGTTGGATGCTGGTAAGCTGAGGTCGGTCGAGTCGTTGAGTTCAGCTAGATGTTGGATGCTGGTAAGCTGAGGTCGGTCGAGTCGTTGAGTTCAGCTAGATGTTGGATGCTGGTAAGCTGAGGTCGGTCGAGTCGTTGAGTTCAGCTAGATGTTGGATGCTGGTAAGCTGAGGTCGGTCGAGTCGTTGAGTTCAGCTAGCTGTTGGATGCTGGTAAGCTGAGGTCGGTCGAGTCGTTGAGTTCAGCTAGATGTTGGATGCTGGTAAGCTGAGGTCGGTCGAGTCGTTGAGTTCAGCTAGATGTTGGATGCTGGTAAGCTGAGGTCGGTCGAGTCGTTGAGTTCAGCTAGATGTTGGATGCTGGTAAGCTGAGGTCGGTCGAGTCGTTGAGTTCAGCTAGATGTTGGATGCTGGTAAGCTGAGGTCGGTCGAGTCGTTGAGTTCAGCTAGATGTTGGATGCTGGTAAGCTGAGGTCGGTCGAGTCGTTGAGTTCAGCTAGATGTTGGATGCTGGTAAGCTGAGGTCGGTCGAGTCGTTGAGTTCAGCTAGATGTTGGAGGCTGGTCGTTGAGTACAGCTAGATGGTCGGTCGAGGTTGGTAGATCGATATCCCTGGTTGTGACGGTATGTTGTGGTTAACCAAGGGTGTGTCGATCGGGTTGCTGACTCGTACGGCGGGTCGTACGTGAGTCAGGTGTTTGCAGTGGTAGGACAGTCCGTAACAGCGAGTCGTTACGTGGACTGTGTGATACCTTGCAAGAGCGTCGAGGTCGAGAAAAGGCTAGGGCCTTGCTGGGCCCCCTGGCCGTGCGGACGTATCGGACGTGAGCGAAGGCTTTGTCGGGTCCAAAGCCGTGCGGACGAGCGAACAAGAGCGAAGGCTTTGTCGGGTCAAAGCCGTGCGGACGAGCGGACAAGAGCGAAGGCTTTGTCGGGCCAAAGCTGTGCGGTCGAGCGGACAAGAG
This sequence comes from Sepioteuthis lessoniana, assembly GCA_963585895.1. Classification (NCBI taxonomy): domain Eukaryota; kingdom Metazoa; phylum Mollusca; class Cephalopoda; order Myopsida; family Loliginidae; genus Sepioteuthis; species Sepioteuthis lessoniana. The sequence goes on from CAUZXS010003102.1 coordinate 79,053, forward strand.
CGAAGGCTTTGTCGGGTCCAAAGCCGTGCGGACGAGCGGACAAGAGCTAAGGCTTTGTCGGGTCAAAGCCGTGCGGTCGAGCGGACAAGAGCGAAGGCTTTGTCGGGTCCAAAGCCGTGCAGACGAGCGAACAAGAGCGAAGGCTTTGTCGGGTCAAAGCCGTGCGGACGAGCGGACAAGAGCTAAGGCTTTGTCGGGTCAAAGCCGTGCGGACGAGCGGACAAGAGCGAAGGCTTTGTCGGGTCAAAGCCGTGCGGTCGAGCGGACAGGCCAGAAGGCCGAGGCTAAGATGGGCGTTATCTTAGATAACAGATAGCGAAGCAGTAGCTAAAGGCTGGACCGTGCCATTAGCGCTGCGCAGCTTATCGGACAATCAGAACCGAGGTTAAGACCGGTTGGTCTTAGAATCCGTCTTCGTGTTTGCCGCCTGGCCGTCTATTTCGACTGGTCATTACTGACCAGTCAGAGATACTCTGACCCGCAGACAGAGACCTCTTGTGGTCCTAAAAAGGACCTTTGTGCATACCTATGTAGGGTGGAAGAAAGGCAGGTCTACCACGAGAAGTGGGGCCAACGCCTGGAAGTTAAGGTGAATGCGACCGCATAGAATGCAGGATTCCTCCTTAAAGAGCTTCGCCAAAAAAACGAGCCGACGAGCGTTGAAAAGGGCCTGTTGATATCACGAAGGTGCTGTGACACACAGGTCAGCCGCATGAATATGGAATTCCCCCATAAAAAATGAGTGTAGCCATAAAGTATTTTTCTAACCTGCTATAGGCTGGCGACGACTATTAGTTCTAGTTATTTTTGGCCGAGGTGCTTTGTAAATGTTATTAATTTTAATTCATCTTTTTCTTTTAGCTATAACGAGATGTCAAGGTCGTTAGAAAGAAAAAGGGCTTAGTCAGTTCCGGTCGTACCCGGATATAATTGTTCTACAGCGGGCGTGTAACTTGATATGTTTATGTTTATCGGCAGGTCGCGGCAAGCTCTTGTTTATTCACCTTCGACTTTGGGCAGTCTTTTCTTAAACAATTTGGCTTAAACAAAATAGGCCCATTAGTTTTAGGCTAAGCCTCTTTTTCTTATAGGGTTTTTATGGTTACTTGTGGAAACAATAAGCCTACTACAGGCTATCTGTGGTTTTGGTATGCTACCCCCTTCAAAAGAAAGTTGAGTCAATCGTAGTCAACCGACAACTCAAAACCCAAACAAAAACAAAACAAACAAACCCCATTTCAAGAAGTGATGAGTCATGATGCCGACAGCCAATAGTATTTAGGAACGAATCGTTAAGGGACTTGTACTGCGTTTAGTGTAGGATGATTTTAGCTGGAGAAGTTGGTTTGTTAGTAGCGAGGGAAAGTTTGTTTGTTAGCGAGGATAGGTTGTAACGTATGTGTGTTTACGTTGTGTTGTTTCCTCGCTGAGTGTTGTAAGTCCCTCGCTAAGTTTGTGAGAAATAAAAAGTAGAATGATGAAGAAGTAAGATGGCGATAGTCGAAAGGTGTTTTTAGAAATAGGTTTTTATTTGCAGCATGAAATATTGGGTTTGCTTTTGGTGCTGCAAGACTCGTGGAGAAGTTATGCTTATTGAGACGAAATTCAGTTATGAGAAGTTGGGGGGGGGTATGTAATTTGGTTATTTCGGTAGATTGCTCTCTAAATTATTCCCACCACAAATACAACACAAAACTTTACGATCGCGCAAAAGAAATGGAATACAACACAACGAACATTAAACAACAAACAATTTAATAAGCATATAACGGAATATGAAAACAAATAAAATACATGATATGTAAATGGCCTTTTAGAAAATAGAGTTTGACAAGAAGAGAATAAATTTGTTGAAAGATGTGTGTATGTTCATATTAACAGAGTCCGTAAATAAGTCGTTCTTACTTACATTAAGTTTATAGAGGGTTTTATGATTGCGGCGACAGCGTGTCGCGTTGATGAAAGAAAGTTTGTCGGGTTTTCCTTTTGAATATAATTCTCGGCCATTTAAAGAGAGTTCATGAACTTTTGTTGAGGAAAGAAAGGAATTTGTCGGAATGTATCGGCTACTACTTTACTGGCTTAGTGGCTTGTCTTCATTTGAGTATAAGCTTGTGTCTTGTGTGTATGGCTTCCTAACTCTGTGTTATTTATATCCAACAGGTGGATCAAAGAATCGTCCTAAAATTTTGGCGCGTAGACATTTATTGACCAATCAGATTTGTATTTTACTATTTTATTTTCGAGCCTAAATATTTTCTGTTAGTTCACTTCCGATCCTATTTTTCTAGAATGTTCTATTCTATGTTTTTAGCTGATTGGTTGAAAAATATAAAAATGTAATTTAAACGCTAATGCGGTTTTGATCCTAAATTTCTAGAATGTTCTTAAGTATGTTTTTATTGCTTATTTTAAAACTAGAAAAAATGTGTATCCTATAAAGTTGAGATGGCAGCGTGTGTCGTTGGACGTGTGAGGGGTTGTGTTTTTTGCATTTTTGACGAAAGACATGTTGCAGTTGTAGGAATTGAACTTTGGATGTCACCGTGAGTTTCGTGTCTGGTATTTGAGGAGAGTAGGCGTTATCTCCATGCGTGTCGAGAGCGGGGTTACGCTCAGATCGACATAGCCAATTTTGGGGTGACATAAAGTTGTGCCTGTGCGAGGCATGTTGAATGCATCTAATTCATATTCAACTGGGATTCCTTGTAAGGAATCCATAAATTAGATGGGTTCCCTTGTGTATCCATGTTGCTGCTGCTGCTATTTTAGAGCCGCAGTGAGACGTCTGAACTGGGCGGCGTTGACCAACTAAAAAGCATCGCTATTGAAGAACGGCCAATGGGACGTCTGCACTGGTCGGCCTTCTCCAGCCAAAGAGGATGTGTTTGGCAGCTCACCCGATTTGGTGGCCGGAAATGAAGGTCCGGGCTGAATAGGATAAGTCATCCTGATTGGGTGAAATCAAGTGTCGAATTAAATTGCGAGCCAAACCAAAATACGAAATTTTTCTCTTCTCTACAGACTAAATCGCTCCGCACAGAACTTTTTTTTTATATTAAATTCAGCCTGTCTTTCTAAGGACAGTCCTCGACTAATGGAGAAAATTGGTAGTGTTTAAAAACAGATGGTCGAATTAGAATGACGTTTCTCACTATAATATAGTAATAATAAGCAATGTCATCCAACATAGATCACATAGCGTAGTAGCACACAGTAGCTATAAAAGCAGCAGTATCAAACCGGGTCAAATCAGTTGGACTGGACGCCAGCCGAGGATGCGGGAGAAATCAGATTCTCCCCTGGTCGTTCAACGACCGAAGCCTAATCGGCAGCAGCTGCCCACGAGGACTGTTCAAGGCTTCCCCTAAAGCAGACGTCCTGATTCCAGCCGCAGACGACGCAGGAAGATTGCCAGCCTCTCAGCTTAAAAGCTCTTTTCAGGGCTAATCAGAAAGTCTATCCAAACATCTCCTGAGACGGTACAATGTTGCAGACAACTACCAGCCTCTCAATCTAGCAGCCTTTTTCAGGTCTAATTCAGAAAGTCTAATACTCTTTGAGACAGGACCAGCAGCTACCTTCTTGCTCCGGCGACCACTTTACTGCAGCAGCAACTACTACTCCTGCACCGGTGACCACTTCCCTGCAGAAGCAGCTACCAGTCCTGCACCGTGTTGGTCGACTTATATACATAAGCGGCCCAATATGGGTAATGCCTTAAGGGGCCTCTTTACTGGGGTACAATCAGAAAAAGATGGCAGCAATAAAACACGTACGTTGTCACACATGAGTCTTGGAGTTATTTCTACTAAACATGGTATCAGGAGGACGAACTTCACGATAATCTGAGTGAGTACTACTTTGTTTAAAACATCAAAAGATGATATCAATCAACGCACCCCAAAGTTTTGACTGGACAGTAAGAAATTTGCATAAAGCCTTTAACGAGTGGCTTGAAGAAGGGAATCTTTTTTTTGAATTTCAGAAATTTGAAGAGGAGGGTAGAGATAGTGCCACTAAAGCTGCAAAATTTTGAAAAGAAAAAAAGAAGTTTGTTTATTTATTTATTTGTCAGAACCGAAGGAACAATGAGGGTAGAACTTATCAACCCTGTCAACAGAAGAAAAGTGACAGCCTCAGTCATGGTTGTGAATGAGAAGGTACAACCAATTTTAAGCTGTAGTCTTTGCCAAAAGCTAAATTTAATACGGTTCAACCTAGATCAGTTTGACTCGACAGTTTCAGTTGTAGAATGCGATGACCTCAAAGAACAAGCCCTGAAAGACATCAGAAAACTAGACATTGATGATTCCATCAAAGGGATTTTACTAGAATTCCCAGACGTTTTTGAAGAGAGAGTTGGTGAATTTGAAGGCGAACTTACACTTCAAACAGAGCCAGGCACAGTTCCTATACAACAACCCATAAGAGGTGTCCCATTTGCACTGGAAAAACAATTTAAACAAGAACTAGAAAAAATGATGAGGGACAATATAATTGAGAAACTGGAAGGGCCTAGCTCATGGCTCAACAGCTATGTGATTGAAAGAAAACGCAGCGGAAAACTTCGGATATGTTTAGACCCCAAACCATTAAACAAGGCACTGATCAACAACTACCACTGCCAGGTACCAAGCTTGGAATCCATCACACACAGGTTTGCAAATAAAAACGCAATAAGATTTAGTAAATTGGACGTAAGAAGTGGATACTGGCATTGCAAGTTGAACGACAAGGCAAGAGAACTGACCGCCTTCGAAACGCCTCAGGGCAATTATCGATGCAAAAGATTACCCATGGGTATCACACCAGCCAGCAAGGCATTCCAAACAAAAATGATCGAACAATTCCAAGGGATAAACAGGGTTAGCATTATTCAAGATGACTGTCTGGTTGAAGGATTTGGAAACAACTCAGACCAATCCATCAATAACCACAACCAGAACTTACGAGCATATTTGCAGAGATGCAGAGAAAGAAACATGAAAATTAACCTCAACAAATGCAAATTCCTCACAGAGGAAGTCACTTACATGGGTCATACACTGACTAATACAGGCTTGAAGCCTGATGAAGAAAAAATACGGGCAATCATAGAGTTCCCAGCACCTCGCGACTTGCATAATCTAAGACGCTTCATAGGAATGGTTAAATACCTCTCGAAATTTGATCACTCACTGACGACAAAATGTGAACCTCTAAACAGGCTAACGCGGAAGGGCCAGATTTTCCAATGGGCAGAGGTACAACAAAGAGCATTCGAAGACATAAAGAAAGCTATAGCAAACCCACCTATCTTGGCTTACTATGACTTAGAAAAGCCAGTCACGATACAGACTGACATGTCTGATGTAGGTGTGGGAGCTGTCCTCCTACAGAATGGAAAACCAGTATCATACGCATCAAGGGTGTGGAACGACTATGAAAAGAACTACGCACCGATTGAAAAAGAGATGAGAGCTATTGTGTTTGGAGTACACAAGTTTAGTGACTACTGTTACGGAAGACATGTAACAATAGAGTCGGACCACAAACCGTTAGAAGCAATCAGCAACAAGCCTCTAAGCGAAGTACCAAAAAGACTGTTAAGAATGGTGCTTTCAATACAAAAGTTTTACTACAAAATAACATACAAAAAGGGCAGTGACATAATCATTGCTGATGCTCTTTCGCGAGCCCCAGTAGAGGATGACAATTTCCAGTTTAATTTTAGTGAAGTGAATCTATTAGAATTTCTTGCTGTAAGTGAACAGACCAGAGACAGGCTAGTCAGTGCCACCAAAGAAGATAAGGATCTACAGAAGCCCATAAAACTAATTAAACAAGGCTTCCCAATACAATATAAAGTCCTTGAACCTCAGTTGAAGCACCTGTATAAATTCAGAGACTACCTGTCAACAAAGGATAATCTAATATTTTATAAAGACAGAGTCTTTGTTCCTGCCTCAATGAGAAATGACATGAAGAAGAAGGCACACACAAGCCATTTAGCAGTTGAAAATAACATGAGACGCGCCCTAGACACACTCTTCTGGCCAGGAATGAGACACGAACTACAGGAATGTTATATCAACTGTAAACAGTGTAGCAGATATTCTGCAAGAAATAGCAAAGAGACACTAATCACAAGACCAGTGCCGGAATACCCATTCCAACGTATTGGCCTCGATACCATGACACTGGATGGAAGGAAATACCTAGTATCATGGGATATCCCACTGAGACGATGGAAGTGGGATGACTACTATCCTCTCGTTGGAATGAACAGTAGCAAGCCATCAGAAAATGACCGTTAAGGCATGATAGTAAATTAGTGCAAGCTATCTGTACTGAGTAACCTGGCTTGGATGACATCTAGTAGCCCTAAGAAATCGCCCGACCAGGGGGAGGAAGAAAGAAGCCAAATGATTGGCTGGGACCCCAAAACGGAAGTGGGGACTCCTTCCCGTCAGCGGAAATAGAAAGTAAAAAAGTCAGTTGTTTGGCAGGGTTCGTAGCGGGCAGACGAACCAAAGCCAGTATTCCGGGTAGAAGACAAAAGAATATCTGAGACACGAGGGACCCAAGTTCTTCAAGCCAGTGTTAAAAATAGCTTAAAGTCTATTAGCCCGTGAAAGAAGAAAGATTCTCCAGTGGAACCCCGTCGAAAAATAAGATAAGTAACTTTGGGGCTATTTCTCCTTTATACCCAAATTTTATATACCACCCTCTCTCTCTCTCTCAATTTCAAGGAAAACGAAAGAACAGAAAAGAAGAAAGACATTTATGTTCATGGACTGTTCAATTATTATATATTTTGACACTTTGAAGGTGTATATAATTGTAGTAAACGATTCATGTATTCTAATGTTACCACGTGGTCTAAGTTATTCTTTGCAGTTCTGCTACGAATTTGTTGTGTCACATTTCCTTTTCAGCTTCTATTCGCCTTATGTTATCTTGCTTAGAATTGTCCTATTAATTCCTTTAAAATATCACACGGGAAACCGGAATTGCCGACTACTATAATTAATATTATTACGTCTCAACCTAGAGGTCCATATCTTCCATTGTCTAGGGGAGGAAGTTTAGTGGCCTTGATGGGTGTGTGTATAGTGTGAAATTTGGAACCCCTTGCCAGCGGCGGTCAGTCTAGCCCTAAATTAATCCCTCATAATATGCCAGTTCTTATATGCCTGTGAGAAAAACTCTGAACGAGGACTTATTCTACAAGGGATCAAGTGCAAACATGCCCCGTCTTCACACGTGCAAAAATAAAGTCCCGTTTTGGGATTTTAAAGAATTTGCCGTCACACTAGTCTGTGTGGATTATTTCTCCAATTAAACCTTGGTTGATCGACTCCACGGAACATCATCATGTTGCACAATCAAGCTGATAAAGAAACACTTCATGAGATATGGCATCCCAGAAGTTGTAAGTGTTGGGGGCCCTGAATTTGATAACAAAATGATGAGAGAATTGGCCCATAAATACGGATTTAGATGGAATCCCTGCTCACCAGAGATGCCAAACTCCAATGGAATGGCAGAATCAGCTGTAAAACAAATAAAAGGCATCATAAAAAAAATGTAATAATGAAAATAGCGATCCTTGTCTGGCCATACTAGAATTCACCAACACACCATCAAAATCCATAGGAATGTCCCCAGCACAGAGATTCTTTGGAAGACAATTGAGATGAAGAAATTTCTATCCCCATTTAATGTGGAAGAAACAAAAACTAAAATACAAAAGGCAAAACAACATCAAAAGAAATACTATGACAAAAATGCCCATGACCTGATAGAATTAAGAGAAGGTGATCAGGTGACTGTGCAGCCATATGGCAAGAGCTAATATTGGAAAAGGGCAGTTGTCATAGAAAAGTTTGAATACCGACGATACATGATCGAACTGGAAAATGGGAAAAGACTAGTGAGAAATAGGAGACACCTAAGACTCACAACTAAACCAAAACACAGCAACATGACGAAAACAAACCACAAACAAGATATCACCAGCAATGACAGTGAACAAAACACCAAACAGCAACAACCAGACATGGCTGAAAGACAACCACGTCTGAAGAGAGTCACCGCAGGCAAGACACCCAACCGATATGGTGAATGGCAACTCGCATAAAATGAACACTTCAGACTTTTGTATGTATGGGGGATGTTGGTCGACTTATATACATAAGCGGCCCAATATGGGTAATGCCTTAAGAGGCCTCTTTACTAGGGTACAATCAGAAAAAGATGGCAGCAATAAAACACGTTGTCACACATGAGTCTTGGAGTTATTTCTATTAAACACACCGGTGACCATCTTCCTGCACCAGCAGATACCAGCAGCTACCAGTTGTGCACCAGCAGCTACTAGCCCTGCATCGGTGACCTTCCTGCAGCAGTGATTACCAGTTCTGCACCAGCAGCTGCCGGTCCTGCACCAGCGACCGCCTTCCTTCACCAGCTATCACCTTCCTGCACCAGCAGACACCAGCGACTACCAGTCCAGAACCAGCGACTGGCTTCCTGCACCAGCGATCATCTCTCTGCACCAGCAGATATCAGCAGCTACCAGTTCTGCACCAGCAACTACCAGTCTTGAACCAGCGACCACTTTCCTGCACCAGCAAATACCAGCAACTACCAGTCCTGGACTAGCGACCACCTTCCTACACCAGCAGATACCAGTCCTAAACCAGCGACCATCTTCCTGCACCAGCAGAAACCAGTCTTGCTCCAGCGACCATCTATCCAACGAATACTAGTCTTGTACCAGCTATCCAGACCTACTCCAGCGACTAGATCCTGCTCCAACGATCATCATCCGGCCTCAGCAATTGTTCACCGTACGCTTTTTCGATTGCGATTCGCCATAATAAAGTTTGGCCTTTCGAAGCAACACCCTTGTTTTGTCATTCTTGCCTTATTCGTTGTCAATCACTTCAAAAGTTTGCGGGGACCAGTATATTTATCTGGCCTCTGCAACAAGTCTAAGGTCTGGAGGGGGTATTATTGGACTTTTGCCGGCATAGGAAGCTGTTGGCAGTGTCAGAAAATGTGGTAAAAGCTTCCTTAGGCTCAACAAAAGAAAATTCGATTTGAAACAGACAGATATTCATCTAAGAGGAGGAAGCAGTGGTCTACTCGAAATTCACTTAAAGAAATAGTAAACGTTTTCAACAAGTCTACACAGGAAACTTGAAGAACACGGTTGTCCAGGTTGATTCTACACAAGGAGACGCCGAGAAGAAGAATAAACCCTGAAAATTGGCTTCTAAATGAACTTTGACAAAATACCAAAGAAATGTACTTGTATTTTATCATTAGCAAAAGTTAAACTGACAGTAGGTGGATAACGGCATTGCTTTGAGCAAAGTAGTCGTTATATTTCTTTATACCCTTTTTCTTTTTTTGGTTATAATATTATCGTTACTTGAATGTATGTTATTTTTGTTACCTTATTCAATGTTTTCGACAAGCAGAGGGAAAATATGCAAACCTAGATTTTGAAAGTTTATTTCTCTTGAAGTAAATTACTTTGTGGAAACTGGTTGTTTTGTTTTCAAGAAATATACACTCTGCTTTCAGGTAACAAAAGTAAGTTTCCCTTCCCCCTTTTTTATCTCCCTTATTTTTATACATTTCTCTATCCCTTCGCTTAGCCTGACAGTTACTGCTAGATTTCTTGGGCTAGGCAGAGATAAAGCCTTGTATATTTTTTGAATTAAGCACGATTTCTCATAGAATAAATGAAGGATTCTGATAAGCATTTCATCGTTTTCTCCATTACATCAAGAAATTAAATGATTTACTAAACATTCAGTGCTAATGCTAATTACCAAAATTATAATTCATTCCCAAATTGGTTTGGATATATATATATATATATATATATATATATATATGGGGGGTGCTCACAGTGTAATGGACACGGCAACCCGAATTCGAATTCTCTAGAAGGTCGTTTGCATTTGACATTGCGCTAAAATTCTTGGGAAAGATATGAATGGTTATATTTTCCCTCCCGGATTGAATAAATGGTAGGGCAGACTAAACTCTTTAATCTTGGAATGGCAACCGGTCTAGGAGAAGGAAAACTCTGAATTCAAATTTGTTAAACCCTACTTAAAAATTGAACTTGTGTCACGTCCTGCTTGTGCAGAGGCCATTGACCAAATGAATTAAATGTTCGCCATTGTTCCAGGAGACCGGGGTTCAATCCCAGGTTGAGTCATACCAAAGACTCAAAAAATGGTACTTGATGCCGCCTGGGGTAGCACTCAGCATTATAAGGTAAGGATCAAGGGTAAAGTGGAGCAATCCAGGGAATGGCGTATCGCCTTTCCCTACACCTCAAAGTAGTAGCTATTGAAAAGGAAACCTTCAGGTTACCCTCGACTAAGGTCGCCAACTTTACTTACTTACTTATATATACTCATTATCATCATGGCCCAATTGGAATTATCCTGATGATCCGGTTAGATGAAACCTAGGTAGATTTTTTTCTGACTCTGTTGGTATTTGTATTTCGCTCTACTTTGTGTATTGAACACTCTTACATTTTAGCTTAAGGAATTCTGTCGGTGTTTTTTTATTTTGACAAGTCATACTTTATTAGTCGATTATTTTCAAGCAGTATGAATGTTTTTAGTATTTTCTTTTTCTATGGAATTTTTTCCCCAGATATAAGTTTGTATAATATTTTTATTTGCAAATTGTATCATCTGTTTTTTCTCACACCATCAGAATTATAGTTTGGTTTGGTTTCTTTGTTTAATGGCATATCAACCTTTGTAGGTTATTTAATGCCAAAGCTATTCTCTTAAAAGAATGGTAATGGTACTATTTAACCCATAGCTGAGAAGATAAGGGGGTTCATACCTTTCCCAAGCGTATTTGCCCAAAAGTGAATGTAATAGCGCGACTGGAGTACGAAGTCGCTTACTACGATTCTGCAGTCCATCGCTTTAACCATTACACCACGAGGACATCCCTGTCAGAATTATAGAATAGGTATAAAAATTAAATTATGCATATAATAGACTCTCCCTGATCTCAGAATACAAGAACCCAACAGTTTAGTTAAAGATATGAACTGCTGCACTACCTATACAGGGGATTTTACTTATATCAGTGAAGGCCAGTGTAGGACCAACCAAACTTTTTGGAGAAGCTCATAGAAGAATAAACACCAATGTGCAACAGATTCTCATGATTAACACTCTGCAGGTTTTGTATTCAGAGTTTTTCCTTCCCTTAGACAAGCTACCCTACAAAGGCTTGAGAGCTCACTATGCCCCACTATTTTACTTATAGTTGTAGGGGGGGAGAAAACAATTCATGCCTTTCCTAAGATCATTAGTACAGAGTGAAATGCAATCACCCTTGTCTAGGATCTGAGTTCGGCTCATCAAGTGCATTTAATTTCAATGATAGCCTTTGGTTTGTTTTCTTTGTTTAATGGCATATCAACCTTAGTGGGTTATCAAATGCCAAAGCTATCCTTGTAGAACAGCAGTGATACTATTTAACTCATATATAGGGGGATTTTACCTTTCCTAAGGGTATTAGTTTGAAAGTGATTGGAGTTTGAACTCACTTTGAGGTCACAGTCCATTACTTTTACCATTAACCTATAGGTACTCCTTCCCAATGATAACCTTTATGAATTTATGAGGTGTGTCTGAAAACTAATGGGACTAGTGTCACAAACAAGTTGTTTCAACTCCAAACAACAAATTACATGATTTCTCCTTTAAAGTAGTCCTTCTTAAGTCTAATCCACTTTCTCATCCTTTTCTACCATGCTTCAATGTACTGCCGGAAGGATTCTTCTGGGATGCACTTCAGCCCTCTTGACGGCCTCCATGCCTTCAAAACAGGTCACTTGATGATCCCTTTGAGCTTGATAAAATGAAAAAGTCACACAGAGTGAGATCAGGTGAATAGAAAGGTTGTTCCAATATGGCAATGTTCCTCTTGGCCAGGAGCTGCCAGATGCTCAGAGTAAAGCAGCCACAATTTGTCCTAAAATAACTCTCATCTCTTCTAATGCACTGAGTAAAGGATATGCCGTAAGATCTCCAAGTAGACTTGCTGAGTAATCATCTGGCTCTATAGCAAGAACTTGCTGTGGTTAATGCCTCTCGCTTGGAAGAATAGGATCCATGTGACTTTGATTTTTGTTTTCTTTGGTGAGATCACAAACTTCCACTGACTACTCTGCCACTTGGTTTCCAAGTCATACTCAAAAATACAATTCTCATCACCAGTGATGATTCTACAAAGCAAATCTGGTTCAGTAAGAAGATACTTGATGCATGTGGTGATCCTTCTGATCATCATTCAGCAATTTTAGCGTAATTTTTGCACAAACTTTCCACATGCTGAAATCTTTGGTGATTATCTTCCAAACACAATCCTTTTTTATGTCCAGCTGACTTGCAATCAGTTGAACAGTCAACCAATGATCATTTCACACCACCTATCTTTCCTGCTTGATGTTGACCAGAGTCCTTCTTGCTGATGGCCTCTTGCTTCTGGAATCATCTTTCACTTTCTCATATCCTTCTTTGAACTTTTTGTGCCACTCAAAAACACTTGTGCATGACATGGTGTCATCTTCATACACTTCCTGAAGCATTTCAAGTGCCTGTGACTGAGTCTTCCCTAATCAGCTCCAAAAGTTCAGACTTATTCGGAGCTAAAAGCTGAATAACTTGAAAAAGAGGAGGTGTAAACAAAAGTGTGTAAAAAAATTCCAAAAAGATTACCGTTATATATTCTCAAGCTATTGTATTAGACATTAACATGATCCACTTATCCCTCTTTTGCCCATTACTCACACAGCTCACCCAGTCCTATTTCTTTTTAGACAAGCCACATATTATGAACAGATTTAGCTTTTTAAGCCAGCAAGAGATTTAAAGTCTTTGGCACAAATATGATGGACATGAGATTTAATCTTCCAGGAAGCTGCTGTTACATATTTTCCATGTATTTTAAGATACATTTTGAACCTTCTCACTGAACTGCATTCTTTTTCTTAGAGGTTACACACAGATCACACTCACACACAGAGATTCAAGAATATCATTGCATGATATTTTGTAAAAAAAATATTATTTGTGTCATGAATGGATGTGGCTTTTTAAGCAAGACTTAAAGCAAGTTGTTGAAATGTTTGACACAAATTTGGAACACTAAAGATTTAATCATATTGTGACAGATGTTGTTGCATTTGGTAGCTATTCCATAATCCACCTGGGGCACCTCTGGTGGTGTAATGGTTAGCAAACTAGACTAGCAAACCTACATGAGTGAGTTCGAGTCTCATTGGGTGCCCCATTCATTTGGCCTTGTGCTACATCGAAGCAAAAAGAGCTTCGTAAATTACTATTCCATAATCCACCTGTGATCTTCTTCCATGAGTGCATGAATGGCTTTCCATTTCAGATCTACTTAAGCTGATCCTTGCACAAACATTACAAATTAGTTCTTGGTACTCATCTTTTAAAGGATAAAGATCAAATTCAATGTCTTTCTAGGCACTTTTTAAAAGTTTTTCATTTTCAATTTAAGATTGTTTAAAAGCAATTTTCTTATGATAAACCAACTTTGTCCAATGTCCACCATTACTTGCTTAAAGTTCCCAGTCATTAATTGAGATATTTACAGCTTTAAGTAAGACTTTCAAATGGTACTTATACCTAATTTCTTGCTTATGAGCAGGTTGTTTTCCATTTACAATTTTTCCATAAAAAGCCTGCACTCTGTCAACTGAGCTGAGGATATGCTGACTGTTTTCTCTGCAGAGGAGTAAGATCCCTCCTCCTCAAATGATGTCCTGGGTATGACACTAAACTGCATTTGATTGTAAGGCTACAGTTCTGGAGATCTTGGAGTGTGGAGTATCTATTTATTATCATTACTCCCAGGTCCACTCTCACCAAGTGTGGTAGTAACTGTTGGGGTCCCATCTATGGGTCAAATAGATCTGTTTAAAAATTATTCATATTTGATAGAACTGTATTAAAAAACACTCTTAACAAATAACCATGCAAAAAAATGTAAAAATGAATGTACAATGAATGCAATTCCCTAGCCTCTAGACATGAAATAACTCTAGACAGGTTGACATACCATTAAAATCCTTCAATCAGTTAATCATAAAAAAGCCATTAGGGAAGTCTTCTATTATCCATTCTAATTTGATGTCTGCTCCATCTTAACCCATGATTCAGGACTGTGGCTGAAATACTTTCACATAAACTTTTCTCCAGCACTTCAGTACCATTTATATGCATTTTATAGTTCACCTGTATAATTATTCATATATATACATATATCCATATTCCACTGATCCCCAGCAAAAGCCTGGGAAGTAACACTTTAATCCTTGGCAAAGCACACATATATCTGCCTATCTATGTCCGTATGTATGTATTTATCGACCCCTCTATACAGGCAGGACATGACACAAAATCAATTTTTTAAGTGGAGTTTAACAGGTTTGAATTCAGAGTTTTCCTTCTTCTAGACTGATTGCCAAACCAAGGTTAAAGAACTCAGCCTGCCCTACTATTTACCTATAAATGGAAGGAGAATAATTGAATTCATACCTTTCCCAAGGGTATTAGTGCTATGAGAAATGCAAGCAACCTTATCTATATATATATGTATATATGTATATATATGTGTGAGAAAGGAAACAATATTAGCCAATCAGGTTCAAGAGCTTGCTTAGATATATAATGTTTGTGACTGTATTCTCTCTAAAGCAGGATATATCATTGAGGTGAGGTGATACCACTTGTGTCATTTGAAGTAAAATCTGCTAATCTTTGTCCAGTTTGAAAAGACTGTAGGGAACGAATAAATAAATAAAAAATTAAATTTAAAAAAAATAAATAAATAGATAAAAAGAAAACTATTAAATTTGAAGAAACTCTCAGAGGTCTCTAACGGAAAAGGAGATGACGCATGCATAAAAGAAAAAAGGATTTCCTCTTGAAAAAGGAGACGATTTTACCATTTTTCTTTCAGGCAGTGTCCGTCGAACCAATAACACCATTTTGCTGTCTGGTGTTTTGGGCACCACGCTACGTCTTGGGACATAGCATTGGTTAGTCCCTTCACCAAATAAAGGAAAGTATAGAAGAAATATTTTCGTCTCTTATCTTTTTTCTATCTTTGCTTTTTGTATATTCTTTTGGGACTTTCTTTGGGCAAGGCATTGCGCCGGCCAGTCAACGTGGGGTAAAATAATATAACCAAAACATGGAGTCAGATATCTACAGCAACACAGCCTTGCCCTTAGCCCCTGACCTTCAAAGCCTTCAAACCCCACAAGACACATGGTGATACAACAAAAATCTTCTCCAAGTACTTCATCAAGTGGTAATTTACTAAGCTTTTTGCTTAGATATGGCACAAGGCCATATGAATGGGGCACCCAATGAGACTCGAATTCACTCGTGTAGGTTTGCAAGTCTAGCTTGCAAACCATTACGCTACCCGAGGCGCCCAAGTACTTCATCAAGTGACATCTACAGTCATCACTTCATTTGTCTGTCATCTCTGCTTCAAAGTTTGCAAGACTGCTACTGGACTGAAAAGTCATCTGAGAAGAAACAGTCGAAGAGAAAATGTCAATCTAGATAATGCTGGGGAATCAAGAGATGACAGTTATCTGTCAAGATGGGGGTAATCATCATTGAGTGTATGTGTGTATAAAGAAAAAGATAGATGCAGTTTACTGTCATACCCATTGAACCTCGGTAGAGTGCTTTGAATGGTGTGATATTTAACAAATAATGTTTAACTAAGATAAACATAGTAAATGATGTCATATATACTTAATAAATAGATAAGGTTACTTGACATTTAAACTGATGGTTTGGTTTCTTTGTTTGATGGAATATCAACTGTTTTTAGGTTATTTAATTCCAAAGCCATTCTCCTAGAAGAACAGTAGTGGTACTATTTAACCCATAGCTGGGAGGATAAGGGGGTTCATACCTTTCCCAAGGGTATTTGTCCGAAAGTGAACGTAATAGTGCGACTGGAGTACGAACTCGCGTACTACAATTTCACAGTCCATCGCTTTAACCATTACACCACGAGGACACTCCCCCCATTTAAACTGAGGGGTATTCCCCATGACACAGTGGTTAACATACATCATGACAGTAACTGAATTTGAACTCCAATTACACAATCATGCTCATTTTTGAGCTAATAGCCTTGAGAAACATATGAACTGCCTTATTACCAAGTTGTGAGTCAAATGGTACCATAACTGTTCTTCTACAAGGATGATTTTGGTATCATATAACCCAGGAAGTGTGGTATGCCATTAAACAAAGAAACTAAACAAAACCATTTAAATAGAATTTTATCCTAATTCATATTCTAATTTAGATATTTTGTTGATAGAGATATGGATAAAATAAATAAGAATAAACAGAAAAAGTAATTCTTATTGAATATCAATAATTTATATGGTTTCAAGAATTTCGATCTAATATCAATAATTCATGCACAGTTATATGGTTTCACAAAGATAATAATAATAATAATAATAATAATAATAATAATCCTTTGTAAACAAACATAGCTTCAAGTAATTATTCTTAATACAAATAAGTCACATACATTCACATGATTTCAAGTATTCCTATCAAATTCTAATAATTTTCAAGCACATCTATTTGACCCACAGATGATATCTTAATAGATACTACCACTCTGAGTCCAAGTAGATCTGGAATAATGCCAGTGAAGGGATGACTACACTTACTAGAACTCATTCACGAGTGGATGTACTCAAGATACCCCTTTTTGAGATGCAGTTGGTGAGGTCTAAATTCTTCCAACAGGGCAATATAATGAGTGGTACTCACTATTATATTTGTCTTCTCATCTTAGAACACTAATTCTGTCTTTGTTACTCTCAGTTTTCCATTTTGGACCACCCCTTAAAATGATACTGCTTGCGTCTCCGTCATGGAGAAATCCTAAAATAAATCCCTTATGTTTTCTGCTTGTGTTCAACACAATTCACATAAACAAAAAAAAAAAAAAAATAAACACCAACACAACACTACTATGACTCTATTCTGCTTGCATGACAATATATTGTGAGTTTCTGAGATAAAGAATTATTATTGATATACACTGATCATTAATACATCATTGATATACACTGATATAATTGGGATAGTGTATTCATCTTGGTCATCATTACAGTCATAATATTTTGGCTGTTGTTCCCTTTAACCTTCTTTAGATATATGCTATAATAAGTTTTACCAGCATGTCAACCCATCTGGGATTATTTTATGCCTAGAGATTAGGGAATAATGTATCTTGTATGTCTGTATTAACGATTTTGTTGTTAATAGTTTTAAGGATTTGTCAACATTATCAGTTACGTTCGGTTATTTGATTTAATGACATATAAACCCTTGATTGTAATTTAATGCTAAATTCTGTTTACATATGATTTTTAAGTGAGTAGTTTGTAGGTAATATTTTTTTAAATGAGCCCAAGCTCATTTGTTTGCTCACAGTTAAATTGTTTCAAGTATTGCTATCTAATACTAATAGTTCTATTTGCATACAGTTAAATAGTTTCAAGTGTTGCTATCTAATTCTAATAATTCAACTTAATATTAATAAACAATCCTATTTGACCCATAGAACGCTAACATGTACTACAACTTTGGGTCAGAGGAGACCTGGAAGTAATGGCAATAAAGGCTTACTGCATATTTCCCAGATCTCCTGAACTGGAGCCTTGCCATCAGATGCAGTTTAGTGTCATATCCGGGACACTTGTTGGAGAAGGTAGGCAGGGGGTCTTACCTCTTTGCATAGGTTCAGTTGGTATATTCTACAGCCTCAGGTGGCAGAGCTGTCCATAGAATATTAGTTGGTTTGATACTGGAATGGGAAATGTAGTTTCCTTGTACAGAATACAGGGTGCAATGAGTAAACTATCACCATCTTAAATTATTGATTTTACACATGTACTTTATTTGTTTCAGGTTGTGTTTACTGTGCAGCAAACAAGAATCAGTTGTACACTGTGATGAAAGTAGCACCATGATTAAATTTACTCCACTAGAGATTTGGAAATGGCATGCTGTACTGCTTGGCATTCATACCAGAGGCTCCAATACAAACATTTCAGAGTGATAGGGTGTCAGTTTAAGGACAGATTCATATTCATGTTGATGAAAACCAAACACCCAGTCCACATATTGGTTTGGTTTGGTTTGGTTTGGTTTCTTTGTTTAATGGCATATCAACCTTTGAAGGTAATTTAATGCCAAAGCTATCCTTCAAGAAGAGCACCAGTGATACTAATTAACCCATAGCTGGGAGGATAAAGGGGTTCATGGTTTTTCCTGGGGTATTTGTCTGAAAGTCAACGTAATAGCATGACTGGAGTTCAAACTTGCTTACTATGATCCCGCTGTTCATCGCTTTAACTATTACACCACAAGGACCCCTCCCACACATATTGATGTTTGGGGTGGTCATGAGTAATGGTGACAGTATGCTTCCATTCATCTTCCCACATGACCTCACTCAGAGGCCAACATCAAGTTCCTGGAGGAGGTAGTGGTGTCATGGATCAAGAGGGTGGTTGTTTGAAGACCCTATATATAGCAACATGACTCTGTGACATACCACACAAGCAGGAGAACCCAGCGTTTGCTCAGAAAATTTCTGCAAGCACTTCACCTCTAACATCTGGCCATCTAATTCCTCAGATTGCAACTCCCTTGATTATTATGTGTAGGACACAGTTGAGAAAGAGACCAAGAAAACTCCAAGCAACACTAAAGATCAACTGGAGACAAAAGTAATGGTAGCATTTACTAATTTAACCAAGGAGACTGTTAGAAAGGTTTTCGGAGATTCTGAAGTCATCTTGAGGCCATGGTTGTAGCTAATGGCAATTTCTTTAAATAAATTCAATCTATAGTATTTCAAGACATTTTCATGTAATTTTGGCAAATATACTTGACAAATCAAAATGTCAGAGCTTTTTTTCATTTTGTATAATTTAGACAACAGTTTACCTTGTATATATAAGAACAGATACAATTAGCAAAAACATATTTTATTGCCTAAACAAGCTAAATAGAATGGAGAATATAAAATGAAATGAACTGTGGAAAGAGTGTATGCAAAAATATCCTTATGGTATCTATGACTGGGCCATTGGTCTAATGAGTAGAGTGTTCACCAATGGTCCAGGAGACCAAGATTCAGTTCCAGGTCGAGTCATAACAAAGACTCAAAAAATGGTACTTGATGCTTGCTTGCTTGCTTAACACTCAGCATTATAAGGTAAGGATCAAGGGTAAAGTGAAGCAATCCAAAGAATGGAATATCACCCTCCTCTACACCTTTTCTATTGAAAAGGGAGCCTTCAGGTCACCCTCGACTAAGGTTGCTGACTAACTTTACCTATGAATTGACCCAACACCTCCCTTATGGGCTAGATAAAGTGGAGCAATCCAGGGAAAGGAATAGCCCCTTTCCTTACACCTCGGTGTAGAAGCTATTGAACAAGATATATTTTATGCATAAACAGTAGAATAAGATATCCTCAAAGCATGAATAGCTGAATGAGAAATTTTCTATTCATGAACAGCAGAATGAGATATCCACTGGGCATGAACACCAGAACAAGACACCTTTTATGCATGAACAGTAGAATAAGATATCCTAAAAGCAGATCTTGATTAGATAAATTTCAGGTCAGTTTATGTAAGTTAAAATCCTGTCTATAAGGCAAGTTTTCAGCTAGTATCAACAACCATAAAATTAAATCTCTTCATGACATTTATTAATCTATAAGTCATCATAAAAACAAAGATCAGTGTTATGGCCATATTTATGGCTGCAATAAAAAGTTGGATGGATAAATTTAGAATCAGTTTATGTGACTTCAAATTGTACCTCTAGGACGGGTTTTCAGCTAGCATTTATTAAGTGACAGCATGTAATGATATTTTACATTTCATGTAGACAATATATGAATTCACATATTCTGGATTGTTATCAATTTGGGATTTTATTTCCTCATTGCTGGTCCCAAAGATATTGGTAAGTGGGTTCATTGGTTTTATGGTATGTCAGCCCTTGTTGGGTTATTTTATGCCAAAGTCAGTTTTAAAAAATTGTAATTGTTTATTGAATTAGATGGTTGCCCAGTTGGCTGGGGCTGTTGAATACACCAACTGCACCTCTGCTGAAGGGTAAGACCCCTCACCAATGAGTGTCCTGGGTATGACAATAAACGACCTGATGGTGAGGTTCCAGTAATGCTGGAGCTTTGAGGAATGCAGAGTACCCATTCATTGCCATCGCTCCCTCGTCAACTCTGGCCCAGAGTGGTAGCACCTGATAGGGTCCTATCAATAGGTCAAAACTAAACTGCATACTTATGCCTTACTGAACTGCTTGAAATAGAACTGTTTTGACATTTAAACTACGTACTTATGCTAAACTGATTAGTTTGAAGTGGAAATTTTTTTGTATGGTAAACTGAACTGTTTGAATAGAACTGTTTTTGGCATTGAAACTGTACTTATACTAAACTGAATTGTTTGAAACAGAACTGTTTTGACATTTAACTGTGCATAAACAAAAACTATATCTATTCTTAACTGAATTGTTTGAATTAGGACTGACTAAACCGAATAGCTTGATATAGAAATGTTTTTGATAATCAAACTGTGTACTTATGCTAAACTGAATCATTTGAAATAGAACTGTTTATTTTTATAAAAATGGATTTGGCATTAAATAACCTACAATAGTTGATATACCATAAAACCCAAACAAACAAACAATAACTTAGATGGATAGATTCATAATTGGAAACAAAAAGATTTGAAGACTCTAAGGTCTAAGGTATTTTGAGAACAAAATATTTAAGGACCCTAACAGGGACTACAACTCTAGATCAGTACACCTGGAAGTCATGGTAAGAAAGGGGTGCTCTAGAATTGGAGCCTCACCACTAGATACAGTATATTGTCATATTCAAGATATATGGCCAAAAGAAGAGAGGAAAATCAACTCTCATTGTTCAGTTTTAGTATATCACACTAATATTCCTTTTTGTCTTCACTGGTAACAGTATAAAAAAACAATACAAATTAACTTGATTTTATCTCATCAATTATGCATGGACAAAGGATCACTGTTGGGTGCTTATAATAAACAATAATTCCTGTTTAAGAGAAAGCTACTCTTTTATGGAGACTTTGTATATATATATATATATATATATATATATATATATATATTGTTTGATTAAATAATAAAGACACATTTTGTCTATATAATTTTTTAAGGATCCTTTTAAGTTTTCTGATAAGTGTTTTGGTTTCAGATTGGAATTGGTGGATGAATTTACCAAAATTGTCCCGAGTGTTTTCGAACTTTTCATAGGCCATCATCAGGGGTTGCTTGCATGTGTAAAGAGTGTTTTTAAAATGTTTAACCAAGACACTTATCAGGAAACTTGAAAGGATCCTAATAAAATGATATAGACAAAATGTCTTTATCATTTAATCAAACATGCTTAAATGAAAGACTGCTGCCCACACACACACACACACACACACACACACACACATATATATATATATATATATATTGTAATGGATTATGGTTATCACTAGCTCACTTGGTGAGTTAATAGTTGACAAAATTTTGCAGTATTATTAAATAGTGCTCAATATCAATGATAGAGCTGTTATACATATAGGAATACATATATATATTAGTTTGTATATACTACATGATGGTGTCTGCAAACCTGGATTTCAGGCTCTATACATTCATTAGTGTGATGAATGTATAAATCATGAAACCCAGGGTTACAGACACCACTATATATATATATACATATATGTGTGTACGTATATATGTATGTATGTATGTATTTATCAACCCTGCCACATGAGCTGGGTGCAACACAAGGTCAAGATCTTAAGTAGTGTTTAACAGATTTGAATTCAGATTTTTCTTTCTCCTAAACCAGTTGCCATGCCAAAGCTAAAGATTCTAGTCTGCCAAACTTTTTTACCTATAGATGGAGGGAGAATAGTTGGATTCATATCTTTCCATAAATAGGTTATAAATACTATGTAAAATGCAAAAACAGCCTCGTCCATGATTTGTACTTGGGTTGCTGTATCCATTAGCTAGATGGAGCTACCATTACTACTTGCTTAAGTTCACTTACTTTACATGAGTGACAGTTAAAATGATGGGGCATTTTTACTCCACCCTTTCTATAAAATATGAACAAAAGCATACATATAAAGATTAATCAAAGTTACTTGGATACCAGGAAATGATTTTCATTCTACAAAGTGATATGCCATGTTAACATTTCATTTTTCATCTCTTCTCTTATAGCATATCAACTCTTTTAAAAAACTTCTTTAAAAACTTTCTAAAAAAAGTTTTTTTTCACAAAGACTTTTCTTCAAAGGTTGATCTATGGTCTAAACTAGTTAAAAACACTAAAAACATATTTTACACAAACAGAATATTCCTATTTGTCATTTCAATATATATATGTAGAGGAAGGGAAAATTTCATATTTTGTTTTGGCGGGCAATTTAATTCGACACTTGATTTCACCCAATCAGGATGACATATCCTATTCAGCCCGGACCTTTCATTTCCGGCCAACAAATTGGGTAAGCTGCCAAACACACTCTCTTAGGCTGGAGAATGCCGACCAGTGCAGACGTCACACTGGCTGTTCTTCAATAGCAATGCTTTTTAGTTGGACAATGCCGCCCAGTGCAGACGTCTCACGGCGGCTCTAGAATAGCAGCAGCAGTAGCATGGACACACGAGGGAACCCATCTAATTTATGGATTCCTTGCAAGGAATCCCAGTTGAATATAAATTAGATGCATTCAACATGCCTCGCACAGGCACAACTTTATGTCACCCCAAAATTGGCTATGTCGATCCAACGCATAATCCCGCTCTCGACACGCTAGCTCTCAATTCACCTCTGGGCCACTTTAATGGAGACCACACACGCCTCTCCACCAGACGGACAAAAACCATGGTGACTCTAAAGCACAATCCCTCACACGTCCAACGACACACGCTGCCATCTCAACCTTCTCAACTTCTCATAACTCAATTTCGTCTCAATACTCACCACGAGTCTTGCAGCACCAAAAGCAAACCCAAATATTCCATGCAGCAAATAAAAACCTATTCACAAAAATTCCTACATATATATATATATATATATATATATTCAGTGTAACTTTATATGGATGTACTACATGAACTCTAATGCTATATGCTGTTTTGAACAGATCCTGGAAGCAGCACCCCATAAAACAGCAGCTGAACGACCATTTGTCTGCTATCTTATTTAACCAACCCCTCTGCTCGGGCAGGATATGACACAAGGTCAATTTTTAAGCAGAGTTTAACAGGTTTTAATTCAGAGTTTTCCTTCTCCTAGACTAGTTGCCAAACCAAGGCTGAAGAACCTTGTCTGTCCTACTATTTACCCATAGCTGGAGGGAGAATAATTGGATTCATACCTTTCCCAAGGGTATTAGTGCTATGTGAAATGCAATCAGTCTCGTCCAGGATTTGAACTCGTGTCGCCGTGTTCATTTCCTACGACGATAACCATTACACCACGGGCACCATTTGCCTGCTATCTCACAAACCATCCAAGTAAGACGAGCAAGACATGTTGAGCATTGCTGCAGAATGGTTTGGTTTCTTTGTCTAGCATATCAACCTTTGTGGGTTATTTAATGCTAAAGCTTTAATCGGAATTAGATTTATTTCCTACTGGCAGACAAATTCCTGCACAGAAGTAAATTGGTTGAACTGAACCAATCAAATCAGCTGGCAGAAGAATACCAAAAATCGGGCCTTCTGTGAGGGAAAGAAAAAAGTGAATTCGGTCTCTATTACCAGGAACCACAGTAGAGTTAACATGATAAAAACTGTTGCTTGTCTACTAGGCTAACGGTTCAATAAATATGTACACATGCACACACACACACGCACACACATATATACATACACTTTTCTCACAGATGGAGGCCTGCAAACTTTCATCACACCATAAATGGACAGGGGACCCAAAGAATTTTATAAGTGTATTGCTTGCAGGTAACCATTTCAAAACTATTAAATTTTATGTAGAGATTAAATCGTTATTTATTATTTTTCCACTTCAAATTGTAGTTGCTCACAGTGGACCTTAACCTTCTTTACAAAGCCATCCTTATAGAAGAACAGCAATGATATTATTTAACCAATTACTGGGAATATAAGAGGCTTTATACCTTTCCCAAGGGTACTAGTTGGAAAGTAAACATAACAGTGTCACTTGTATTCAAACTCACTTACTTTGAGGCAGCAATCAGTACTTTGGCCATTATGCCATGGGGATTCTCCCTGCTGAAAAAGTAAGGATGAACCCATTAGTGACATTCTCTCATTGACTCTTACACATAAATATGCCTATGTTGGCCCACTAGCAAGGACTTACATACATCAAATCTGTGCAGATACTAGATACAGTCTAGAGGGCTCATCATAAGTGATAGATGATTGGGACAGATGACGATAGAGAGTCAGAGGACCCTGTTCAGCTAGCATGACTTGATGGTGACAATAATGATATATATATATATATATATACTTTATATTTTATATATTGACTTATTCAAATATATATATATATATATATATGTACAGTTTGTGTGGGTGAATGAAATATATTTTTGCAGGAAGATGTAGAGTGGGCATACGAACACCATAAACCAACATGTACTTAATGTTTTTCAAACTGAATATCTCTTTTAATTTGTACTGTAACTTTTTATAGGTCTTAAAATTACAATCGTCAGCCCCCACCCAAATGACATTCTATTACATAATGCTATCTTTGAAGGTAATTTTTAATGAATACACAAGACTTGTAGTATATCATGTATGTCTCACTTGTACTTGCAGCCATCTTATCTTCCAAGGAGCAAGAAAAATTAAGAGAGAGAAAGTTGTCGGTACAAGAGACATTTGTTTACTTATTACCAACAATTTACTTTGTTCCAGTTCACTACTCTCTACATTTCTAAAAATTCAAGATGAACGTACATGACTAACTACTTTATTCTTTTTTTATGCATTTCTATAAAATAAAAGAACTTCATTTAATTTACAGATTTTTCTGCTTGTTTATACTGGATTGGTAAAAATCTAGAAGAGACATTTGGTGCATAGCTTTTTAGTCGCCCGATCTGTGTGCCTTGCTCTACTGTTCTATGTCATATGTATATGTAACTGTTGTATGGTTATGGGCTTTACACTACAGACGGTTGGCTCCCATCTCCTTACATCACTGCAGTTCATTCTTTACTTAAGTTTTCTGCTTCGGTCAGTAATCTTGTCTTCCCAGTGGATATGAAGTCTCTTTTGTGTCGTCATCTTTGTTTTTTATTCATTGATGAGGAATGACAATATGATCACAATTTCATGTGCACATTTGACTTTTATTTACTTTTTACTTTTATTTATTGACTTATCATTACCTATGATGGCCTTAACAACGAATCAGTGAGAGCAAAATGGATCTTTCAACCACTCACTTTGAACATTTCTCACTCACAGACATACTTATTCTAACTTTAGAGCTGTTTTGGTCATCTGATTGAAACCATCCAGTGAGAGCCATGGTCTCAGATTGACCTGGAGTTTAACTTCTGTCTATCAAACTGGTTGACTCTTGTATTTTTCGATTAGTTTAATGGCTCAGGATCTAATCTGAATGCTACACTACAAGTCAAAAATAGATCTCACGGATCTATTATATAACACCTTAAGTAGATCTTCATCAAAACCAATGCTATTAAGGTGAGTCGAAAGTTTTGCAATATTTTGTTCCAGTCTATTAGCCAAGCGGTTAGAATGTTAGTCAATGGTCTGGGAGACCAGGGTTCAATCCCAAGTTGAGTCATACCAAAGACTCAAAAAATGGTACTTGATGCCTCTTTGCTTAACACTCAGCATTATAAGGTAAGGATCAAGGGTAAAGTGGATCAATCCAGGGAAAGGAGTAGTGCTCTTCCCTACATCTCAGTGTAGTAGCTATTGAAAAGGGAGCCTTTGAGTTACCCTCGTCTATGGTCACCAACTTACTTAGTTTGCAGCATGTATATCACATGATTGAAGTACTTCAAACCATAGGAGCTACTTACTGTGATTAGTACGTAGTAGCATAGTAGTTGGTGTGCTGGCCTTTGTGTTCCTTTACTCTGTGTTTATACATGCAATGTTGTCTAATTTGAGAACTTATGCTTTATGAGTTCAATCCCAAGTTGAGTCATACCAAAGACTCAAAAAATGGTACTTGATGCCTCTTTGCTTAACACTCAGCATTATACGGTAAGGATCAAGGGTAAAGTGGGTCAATCCAGGGAAAGGAGTAGAGCTCTTCCCTACATCTCAGGGTAGTAGCTATTGAAAAGTGAGCCTTTGAATCACCCTTGACTATGGTCATCAAACTTACTTAGTTTGCAGCATGTATATCCCATGATACACCATAGGAGCTACTTACTGCGATTAGTACGTAGTAGCATATTAGTTGGTGAGCTGGTCTGTGTGTTCCTTTACTCTGTGTTTATACATGCAATGTTGTCTAATTTGAGAACTTATGCTTTATGAGTTCAAACTGGAATCTAACACTGTAGTAGTAACCAAAAATATTTGTTATACAAAAGGTGAAGGTGCAGTTGATCACAGTAATGGAACCAGGTAGTTTAAGAGTTTTGCTCAAGTTGCAAGAACCTTAAAAATCAAGCAAGATCTGGTTGGACTAAAAGTGTGGATTATGAGGTTATGGTTTTAAGCCACAGAGCCAAATCTGACAAGTAGTACTTGGAGAGTATCAGACGAACTTGGCATCTTACAGTCTAGTTGGGTTTGTCATTTTCACCACCTCAGCAAAAGCATCCAGAGTGGCCAAATTATGCCTCATGTTACCAAATATTGTAAAACTTACCCAAGTAGATCATGTTACATGCCTATAATTCCAAAACAAAATCTTTTTGGTATTGTCAATAATTTACTACTATATATGAAACATTATGACTCTCTCTCTCTCTCTCTCTCTCTCTCTCTCTCTCTCTCTCTCTCCATATACATTTATATATATAGAGAGAGAAATACAAAGAGAGTGAACAAAAAATAAGTGCCTGAATGTTGGTAAATAAATTTCATACATTTATTTATATGGACCATTTTCAAGCTTCGATCATCAGCAGTGGGGGTTTATTTCTTGTCTAGATTTCAAGACTGATAGACTTAAGAATACTAGGGGATTGGCATTCATGTGCATATGAAAATCAAACATTTCGAAAGAAATCTCATTCGATAATGAGGGGCTTAATTGTTGTTTAAAATATTTTCAAATTTGAAAATCATTTTGAATGTCTATTTTTTTAAAAATCAAAATAATGAAAGAAAATCAGTCTACAGAAGTCGATGAATAATGAGAAATATTTTAAAACAATAAGAGTTTTAAAAAAAGAGAAGTTGATGAATAAAGAAATTAAAAGTGTTAGGAAATTAAAATGTACTGTTTTTAGGCAATTTATATTGGCCCGGGAGACTGGGATTCAATCTCAGGTCGAGTCATACCAAAGACTCAAAAAATGGTACTTGATATCTCCTTGCTTAACACTCAGCATTATAAAGTAAGGATCAAAGGTAAAGTGGAGCAATCCAGGGAAAGGAGTAGCAACCTCCTTTACACCTCAGTGCAGTAGTTAATGAAAAGGGAGCCTTCAGGTCACCCTCAACTAAGGTTGCCAACAACTATTTTTGGTTTAAAACAAATTTAACTTTTTATAAAACAAACAGTGGTGGTCTGTTTATTTATGGGCAATGGTAGTTGTCCATCGGATCCGTTGATGACGTTTGCATTCTACAACTCATGAACACGGAGGTGGCCCTACAGCCACAGCCCAGAGGCACAGAGTCTTGAACAGTGGGAGCACTGGAAGTTAGTTGTTGTGATCACTGCTGAGGCTGCTCTGCAGTCTCTCTCTCTGGCAGCAGTGAGTTTCTGGCATCAAGCCTCTTTGAAGTTGGCAGCAGCTCTGTGAACCGAGCCTCGCCATTTTGGTCTGTCCATGGCATATCCCTCCAGGTCTCTCAGATTGATGTGGCACCACTAGAGATTAACTTTGACCGTGTCTTTATACTGCAGTTTTGGTCTACCTCAGTTTCTTTTGCCGGCTTGGAGTTTCCCTTTAATCATTTAATCAGGTGTCTCGGCATCTGACACTCCTCCATTCAAATCATGTGTCCAACTCATTGAAGTTGGGCCTTGATAATGGTGGCCTCTATGCTGGTGGACTTAGCTTAATCGAGGACCTTCAGATTAGTGATGTGGTCCTGCCACCTGATTCCCAGGATGGAGCGGAGAGCTCCCATGTGGAGGAGCTCCAGTTTCTTGATATGCCTGCTATACAGTGTCCACGTCTCACAACCATAGTGGAGGGAGGGAAGAACCACAGCATTGTAGACCTTCAGTTTCGTAAATAGGCGGATGTTGTATTTGCTGAGCACTTGATTGCGGAGACTGCCCAGCACCTGGCTTGCCTTGCTGATTCTATTGTCAATTTCTCTGTCCAAGGAGCCATCACAGGATATGATGCTCCCCAGATATTTGAAATGTTCTACATTGGCAAATGGTTTATCATCAATGGTGATGGTGGAGGGAGGGGCTTTTTAGTATGGTGCAGATTGAAGGAGCACCTCCGTCTTTCCGAGACTGATTGTCAGGCCAAAGAGCTTGGATGCCGCGGAGAAGCAGTCCAGCATCCGCTGCAGGTCTTGTTCTGCGCGGGCCATTACTGTGCCATTGTCGGCAAAGAGAACCTCTTGGAGGAGAGTTTGCAGGCTCTTTGTCTTTGCTATGAGTCAACGCAGGTCGAAGAGGTAGCCGTCCAAGTGGTAACGAATGTAGATCCCTTCTCCAGATCTTAGACAGCATGGGACAGCATACAGGTGAAAAAGACGTTGAAGAGGATTGGGGCTAGTACGCAGCCCTGCTTCATACTGTTGCTGATCACAAAAGCATCCGTCACATTGCCATTGGAGAGGACCTGGCAGTCATGCCGTCATGGAAGAGCCTGATTATCGACACCAACTTTGGAGGACACCCGATGCGTTCTAGGACTGTCCAAAGTGCCTCCCTGTTGACGGTGTCAAAAGCTTTAGTTAGGTCAATGAATACTAAGTAGAGGGGCTTGTTCTGTTCAATGCACTTCTCTTGAAGTTGTCTCACAGCAAATATCATGTCTACAGTGCTCCTGCCAGGCCTGAAGCTGCACTGTGCCTCAGGAAGGGTCTGTTCGGAAACTGTGATGAGTCTGTTAAGGATGACTCATGCAAAGATCTTTCCTGCAACTGAGAGGAGGAAAATACCCCTGTAGTTCCTGCAGTCCAACTTACTTGCCTTTTTCTTATAGTGGGAAACAATCAGGGCATTGCGGAAGTCGTCTGGCATCATCTCCTCCTACCAGACAGTGAGCAGGACATCATGGAAGGCCCCAAGGGCGCTGGGGCCCACTGCTTTGTAGATCTCAGCAAGGATGCCATCCTTTTTGGATGCTCTGCTGGAGATTGTCGCTTTCTTGATCTCCTCGATGGTAGGGGGTTTTACGAGCAAAACTTGTACGGGCTGTTGGGGGATCTGATTCAGGGTGTCCATCGCAGTCTCCCGGACCATTGATGAACACTCTACTCATTAGGCCAATGGCCCGAAACCAAAAGTATCAGTATTTTATTATTTCTAGTTGAACATTATACAATCAAAATGGATATTACTATTTAATGTTTATTACTAGACTCTACAACCGTTTTTAAGAATATGAATACGTAGCAATCCAATGTATGTAATATTAAGATTTTACTGAGAAAAGTTCAAAAAGTTTTAAGCTTCATCCAGAAAGAACAGCCAGCGGTGAACATTTTTGTTGGGGCAACACACTTCTTCTTAAAAAACTAGAAAAACTAATTAAGCATTTTTTAAAAATTTCTGTGCTAGTGAAGCCAAAGATCAAATGCGTGCAACACAACAAATCTAAAATCTGCATGAGGCTTGGAAGTTTTTGAAAGAGCCTCATAATATCAATAATTTTGTTCAAACTTCTATGTCAAACTTTTCGAATAAATCCTCTTTTTCTTTTTTCATGAAGCCCAAAAGTAGGACTACTCCTATAGGCAAGCAGAAGCTCTGTTCTATATATCCATATTTACCAACCCCTCCGCACAAGGTTAATTTTTAAGCGAAGTTTAACAGGTTTGATTTCAGAGTTTTCCTTCTCCTAGACTAGTTGCCTCACCAAGACTGAAGAACCTAGTCTGCCCTGCTATTTACTCATAGCTGGAGGGAGAATATTTAGATTCATACCTTTCCCAAAGGTATTAGTGCTATGTGAAATGCAATCAGTCTCGTCCAGGATTTGAACTCGTGTCGCTGTGTCCATTTCCTATGACGATAACCATTACACTACGGGCT
Source organism: Sepioteuthis lessoniana (assembly GCA_963585895.1). NCBI lineage: Eukaryota > Metazoa > Mollusca > Cephalopoda > Myopsida > Loliginidae > Sepioteuthis > Sepioteuthis lessoniana. The sequence goes on from CAUZXS010003102.1 coordinate 109,669, forward strand.
CTGTTCTATATATCAATCATTTTGTCATTTACAACAGCAATTTTACTTGCACAAAATATTTTCCTTTATCGATATATAATCATAACATCAACTTGCAAATAGCATAAAAAATGAACCATAGTCATATTTGAGTGTACTCTCACAAGAAAAGAAAAAAAAACTTTAATTTTGTTATCTTTCCACAGCCTTTTAATTGATTTGATTTGGTTTCTTTAATGGCCTAACAACCTTCATGGGTTATTTAATGCCAAAACAGTCTTTGTAGAAGAACAGCAGTGCTACTATTTAACCTATTTGCTGGAGTGTTTTTTTATACCATTCCCACAGCTATTAGTCTGAAAGTGAATATATTAGCACAACTGGAGTTCAAACTCACTTCAATGGTGCACGTCTATATGCCATGTGAACTTCACCCTAAACACTTTAAAAAAACAAACATTTATAACAAGAGATTTGTTATAGGGATTGTCTTTTCTGATAAAATATTTTATATCTAAGCAGCAGCTTGGAAAGTATGGATTTATCTGACTTCCCACAAAGTCAGATTTGATAAAAGGTCATTTCATAACAATGGGGTGGAACATACACAAATTGAGACACATGTGAGGCTGTCATAAAAAAAAAGGCTTGGCCCACTCGGCATTCCCCTTTAGAGACGCCTCATAAACTTGACTCTGCTAAGCAGGTTATTCTTAGAGGAAAAGCCCCTTGAGACCAGGTGATCAGCTTAAAATCACCCACAGCAGCTTGGCAAGTAAGGGTGCAATTGCTTTATGGCATAGGTGTGAAAAGCCACAATCTTTACTCTGGCCCTATGGCAATGTTATATTATTTGTATGCAAATAGGTAGACATAATTTTGTTCTATTTTTTTAAATATCTAAACTGAAGTATTTTTAAATGTTCACTTTTTAATCTTGCAGATTGTGTTCACATTAGGATTGTCCAATTTTCCACTTTACCACTATTAATTAGGTTGTTTAATTTTATTTAATTTTGCATAACGCATAAACCCTCTAGGTTTCCATTGTAAGAACAGTTCATAATGATATAACTGCTTCTATTAAGAAAGGAAGGAAGAATTCATAGTTATCAAGATTATATCAAAGATTTAGAAAAATAAAAATGACATTAATTGTGGATGTAGACCCCACAAAGTTATAATTCATTTGGAAATTGTTGTAACCTAACAAAAATGTTACTGAATGAGAAATAACCAAAACAGAGGTTGGAAATGAAATGGAAATCTTTATAACATTAACAAAATACAATACTTGCCAGTGACGGGAAGAAGGTACCCGCTGCTAGTGGTGACTACTTAATATATTTTCACTCCCTCACAATATAGTGTCCAACGTTTTTATGAGGAATGGGACATACCCATTAATGTTCATAGGTAGGGCATGCAACAGTATGAGGAATGGGATATACACATTAATGTTCATAGGTAGGGTATATAACAGAAATTGAACCGTAGATTGCTTTATTCTCGTGGAGTATTCTATGTATATTGATCTTTACAACTTTTTGTGATAATATGCCATTTTTCCTGTGTTAAATATATATATATATATATATATATATATATATATATTGGGTGTTTAAGAAATGTTGACATATTTATGAGAGTTCCTAAATGATATTATGATTTTAAAGTCTTCACCTACTTACCATCTCTTTCAACACATTCTTAGAATCTTCCCCAGGTGGTGTCCATAATATCGATTCCGCTTTTCTAAGAAAGATACGCCCAAAGAAATATAAACATTTTTTTAGTCACCTGCGGAAATTTGAAATTATATAATTTTTTATACATTTACTACTTTAAAAAAACAATAGAGCAAAAATTATTTTCAAATTGGAAAATATTTTTAAGCAACAGCTGACTGAAATAAAATTACTGTTAAAAATCATCTGATTTTCATACACAGGAATGGTAATTCACAAGCATTTAAAGTCAATCAATCTTTAAAAAACAATTGGAATTAAGAAATTTTTAAGATTTATTTACACATGCATATATATCCATTTATCATCCATACTCTCTCTTTCTTTCTTAATTCTAAATATATATATGTATACATACATATGCATACAAACGTATATATATATATATATATATATATATTTAATGCAGTTAGAAGATAACTCAAACCTAGTTAATTTATCATTATAAATTGATTTCGCCAAAGAATTTAACCAGGTTTGAGTTTTCTTCTAATTGCATTGCATACGCTCTGTATGTGAGTTTTGTTATATCAACCTGAATAGAGAATATACAACAATACCCATACATTGAGCAGTCCCATATGTAAGTTGTTGGCGACCATAGTCGAGGGTGACTCGAAGGCTCCCTTTTCGATAGCTTACTACACCAAGGTGTAGGGGAGGGCGCGACTCCTTTCCCTGGATTGCTCCACTTTACCCTTGATCCGTACCTTATAATGCTGAGTGTTAAGCAAGGAGGCATCAAGTACCATTTTTTGAGTCTTTGGTATGACTCGACCTGGGATTGAACCCAGGTCTCCCGGGCCATCTAGTGTAGATGTAATTATGTATTCTGTATGTGTGTGCACACATATGCATGTATGTACACTCATGTTTAGATATACTCATACACATATTTTCAAGGGTATTGGGTGGATTTTTGTCTTCTTTTGTTCTTTCTTGGTTTTTGCCTTTGCATTTACCTTTAGTCTATGTTTATATATATATATATATATATATATATATATATATTTTGAAGAGTGAATATTTAGGCACCAAGTTATTATTAAGGAAAGTTTTTATTAAAGGTGATGGAACATGATGTTTATTATTTTTAATTTTAATTTTTCCAGTTTTGTTATTTTTCCTGTGTCGGGATCCAGGTGGTAAAGAAATTGTCACATATCTTCTGCCCAAGTGCTTTCAACTGTACCTTTGGTTGTCATCAGGGGTTGCATAGTTTGAGCCGACAGTTTAGTTTGAGTTTTATTGTTTTGATTATTTGCAGAATTACTTTTAATGTGATCAGTTGGAATGTTTTTAGCATTTTGTTTTAAAACATTCATTTGGAAAGGTTTTAATAAATATATATTCTATTGGGTGAGTTTTCCAATAGGATTGGTGATTTTATTTATTAGAAATGTTCAGTACATTTGTACCTGTGTTAAATGCTATTTTATTTATGTTTGGTTCTTTATTTTTCATGCATATTGCTTATAGGATTTGTTTCCATTTTTTTTATATATAATTATTGTATTATCTTTGAGAATCTTCCTCGGAAACAACGGAAGATGTAAGTTGTTCAGAGCTATAGTTGTGTTTTATAATTAAATATTGTTTTATGGCACTATGTTCAGAAAGGTGATAAGTGAGGTGACAAGATAGTGTTGTAGTTGTGTAACCAATATAGATATCAATTTTGTTTTTCTGGAGGCATTCTTCAAATGGACATATAAATTTATAAACTACATTAGTTTGGTTTAGAAATACTTTAGCAAAGTTGGTGTTATTTTTAAGTATGAAGTTTAACTTTTTAAATTTAGTATAATAGATGATAAGTTTTATTTGTTTTGTTTTTTGATAGGTTTAATGTGTCTTTTTATAATGTTGGTTATTGCTTGTTCATCTAATTTGTAGTTATTGTGCATTTGATTTCTGTAAGATATATTAATTCTGTTAGTGTTATTATTGTTGGTAGTGTTGTTATTTTTTGTGAATTTTATGAAGATATAGTTTTATTTCTTGACCGACTAGTCAATTAGGGAAATTGTTATTAATAAGGGTTTGTTTTATGTTGATAAGTTCTTTGTAAAATATTGTCTTAGATGAGATGTAAAATACTCTTTGAATTAAGTTTTTATTATCGCTATTTTATATTTTTGGGGACATTCACTGTAGTAGTTAAGTTGGTTTGGTTTGGTTTGGTTTCTTTGTTTAATGGCATATCAACTCTTTTCAGGTTATTTAATGCCAAATCCATTCTCCTAGAAGAACAGTAGTGGTACTATCTAACCCATAGCTGGGAGGATAAGGGGGTTCATACCTTTCCCAAGGGTATTTGACCAAAAGTGAACGTAATAGCGCGACTGGAGTACGAACTCGCGTACTACAATTCCACAGTCCATTGCTTTAACCATTACGCCACGAGGACACCCCCCATAGTTAAATTGGGTGGAATTATAGCTGGTAGGCTTTTTATATGGAGATGTTGTAAATTTGTTATTATTAGAGTCTGTAAGTACATCAAGAAAAGGATTTTTTTATTATTGTTGTGTAAAGTTTAATACTGTGTTTTTTTCTTGAGTTTGTTTAAGTTATTTAATTTCATCATAGGAGTGTGTTGTGATGAAAATGTTGTCAACATAGCAGACATATATCTTGGGTTTAGTTATTATTGTTGTAAATACTCTGTTTTCTATATGGGAGATGTAGAATTCAGAAATTGTAGGATCTAGGGGCGATCCCATCGAAATGCCATTAGTTTGTATATATATATGTTGCCGGAGGGATCATAGAATGGGACTTTTGTGATACAGTTAAGGAGGAGTTTTTTGAGGATTTTTGATTGTATAACTGGAAGAAGAATTGAGGGGATGATGGTAGATGTTTTCTATAATTATTCTATGGTTTTATGAATTGGAACAAAAAATGGTTTTCAACATCAAGTGATGCCATTATGCATTTGTTGGGGGGGTAGAGTTCAAGATTTGTATGAATTCATGTGCTGATTTGATACTGTATTAAACTGTCCGCTCAAACTACACGACCCTGATGACGACCAAAAGTGTGGTCGAAAGCTATTAGGCAGAAGATATGGGACAATTTCTTTACCACCTTGATCCCAAAACAAGAAAGATAATAAGACTTGAAAAATTAAAATAAAAAATGATAAAGTGTTCTATCACCTTTAATAAAACTTTCCTTAATATGTATATATATATATATATATATATGTGTGTGTGTGTGTGTGTGTGTGTGTGTATATGTGTGTGTGTGTTTGTCTTTGTGTGTATGTGCATGTTAGTGTGTATCTACATACATGTATATAAGTATATACTTTTATGTATACATACACATTTTTTTTCAGGGTATTAGGTGGATTTGATGTGAGAATATATTTGACTCTATACATAGATGTGTTTTTAAGCTAGCCAGTGTGTATATATGTGTGTGGGGGGGATTTGGCTCTGTTTAATGTTGGTTTAAATCTATCTATGAAGTTTTTTCTTTTATTTGGAGTAATGTGTAATCATCAGTCCGGTATATTGACATTAATTTAAAGTCTTCTTTGCTGTATTCATAAAGATGTTTTGAAACATAAAGTTTTCTGTTTTCTTGAAATTTAATATTGCTTTTATTGTAAAAAGACTTTTCTTCTGTGCTTGAATGTAACCAATGTATATCTCATAACAGTTTGTGCATAACAGTTGATTATGTAGACTACATATTTTTAATTGCAGCTTAAATTTCTATTTATTATGAACTTTCTTTTCAGGTTTTTGCTTGTATGGGATTTTCCTTCTAAAATTATATTATATACCTTATATATCTTTTATTTTTGAATTTTGAGATTCCACGTATTGTGTGTTCCCCCAATTTTCATGAGCTTAGTGCATGTTTTAAGTTTTTTAGTTGTCATTTGCTTTTAATGATTTTTGTTGTGTCTAGTATCTTTTTGATTTTATCATTCTTTTTAAGTTGGCCTAGATTCTTTCAAATCTGAGAACAGCTCTGGGTTGTTTGTGTCGTATCTTGAGACATATGCTAAGGGATGTGTGTTGCTTTGTTTTTTTTTTGGGGGGGGTGGAGTTCTTCTAATGGTATTTTTTGTACTAATTCAAATCCCTTCCCCACTGGAGGAGGGTTATATGTAATTCATCTTGGTGAGTTAGTCGGAGGTTTTTGTTAGTGATTATGGTGCAGATACAAGGGTGGAAGGGATGAATTTTATGCAGTATTTGGGTGATGACTCTTGTAATGGAGGTGTTAGTGGGTGTCTATGGGTTTGTAGTAACTATCTGCAATAATTTGCCCATTTTAGTTTTTAATGAGGATATCTAAAAATAGTTGTTCTTTAAAACTATGTTCTATGGTGAATTTTATTTTAGGGTGTCGGTTCTGAAGTAAGTTATGTAAGTCGTTAACATTGCCCCACAAGCATTTCCAAAATATGAAACATTCATCCAGATATCTTTTTCATGATCTAATAAATTCTGTTTTTACATTGTTGCTGTATTTTTCCCAATAATTTCATATACATTTTTCTGTAAGTATGCTAAGGTTAGGGTGGCGTACATTGCTGCCATCTTAGTTCCCATAGCTGTTCCTAGGGTTTATTATTTAGGCTTAGTACGATGCCATCAGTGATAATTTTTTTGTTAAATCTTGGGTGTAATGTTTCTGGTTTTTTTCTATCCAAAATGAGATGATCTGTTTTCCTAATTCTGAGGGATATTACTGTTTAGGTTGGTGACATCAAATATTACAACGAATCTATTGAAAACAGTTTTTTGTGGTATAGGGTTTAAAAAGTGGATATTATCTCTGATAAAGCTTTTAATTTAATATAGGAATGGCTGTAGTAGGGTGTCTATTAGTTTGCTAAGATTGTTGGTGGGGCATGATAGGTCTGCCACTATAAGTCTAAATTTGAGATCACTGAGGTTTGGATGAACTATAATGGATGTCATTCAACCCATTCTACATTTGTGTGTATGTATAGTGGTTGGGCCAATTTTTTTTATGTGTGATGATATATATATAGGGATTAATTTTATCTTAAAAAATGCTTTCTTACTATATATATATATATATATATCTTAGTAAATATTGCTGAACTGAAATCAAGGAGGTCGTCAGTGATGTTGCATCGGCTTCATTGCAGATTTCGGATTTCACAACATCATATCTACTCCACCGGTGACCCCGACCTGTTTCCAGGCCGCTTCCTCTCATGCTTTGCTCCGAGCAATATTAATTTTTTCATGGAGTCCTTATATAGTGGACGTGAGATCCGCAACGGCCTATCAAAGACGTTATTACATGCATAAATAGGTGTTTCTCTTTGCGCGCGATTTCGTATTTCTACTACCGTGCATGCGTGGGTCAAAACTAATGATCGTTGCTTTCTTTTCAGAAAGAATGTAGTCTGTCAGAACAAACCAGTTTAACCGAAAAAACTACTCCAGTTCACCGCCCCCATTACGGACAGGAAACCCTGTCACGCTCTACCACGCACTATTCCGACGTACATTTGCACGCCAAATTATGCTCAGCAAAACAACAGGTCTAGCCACCGTCTCCACGCTGCAACGGGGTGGGGGAAGGTACAACACTGAGAAGTTAAGAAAAAAAACGCATATCATCATTGATTGCAAAATATGAATACAACATACTTATACACAAACATTACTACACCCTCTCCTACGAGTTTTAAAAAATCAGAATCATTTATGCATGCAGTGCTTTGGGGAGAGAACAAACAAAAATAAAATAAGAATAAAAACTAGGTATACTTTAGCGATGGGATATTATTAGGTTATGTTGGTGTTACGTTGGTTGTTATTCCTCGCTAAATGTTGATGGAAAATAAAGGTAGTGGAGAAGAACGAAGATGCCGTAAGGTTTGATATGAAGGTTCTTATGGCAGTGTGAAATTAAGGGTTTACGCTGGTATGCTGCAAGTCTCGTAGGAAAAAAATGTAATATAATGGCCGAGGGATTTCGTTTTATGCCTTTGGCTATGGTACAGAAAGAAAGAAATGAAGTTGTTATAGAATTAAGAAGGAATTTTAGCAGCTAAATGCTTGAGCGAATATGTGCATCGTTAGGTTAAGGCATTGTTGAATGTGTGAGCGAGATATGTCACCATAAGTGTGGCAAAAGTCGTGTTTGCTGGTTAAGGACAGGAATGATGTAGTCACCCATGAGTTTGTAGTTCTGGTTGTTTCGGGAGAAGCATGAATGTCTCTAGAAAATGATGCCCAGTGATGAAGTGGCTGGCTGTCGGAACGTTATTTTCATCGCAGTCGACATAGCCAAAGGTGGAGGGGACTTAAAGTCGTTCCTGTGTGTGGCGTATTGAATTCATCTAGCTCATATTCAACTGGGAACCCTTGGTCTAAGAGAATAGACGCCAGGGGTCCATAAATTAGATGGCTTTCCTCATGGTGGTGGTGCTGCTGCTGCTCAAGAGAGCGGACAGTCATTACGTCTGTCCTGAACGAAGAAGTTCTGAGGAAGAGAAAGTGTTTGGTGGCTTTCCCCAATTTGTGTTGCCCGGAAAGATGATCTGGGATGAATAGGATAAGTCATCCTGATTGGGTGAAAATATGCGTCGACCCTAACGGTCAAATTAAATTACGCGCCAAACAAAAATACGAAGTTCTTTCTGCTACAATACTTTGGCTTATCTCAATTTCTTTTTTTATGCCTTATTCCATTGATCATTCCTTTTTATCCATATCCGTACTAATGTTCGTTGCTTTCTTTTCCTAAAGAATGTAGTCTGTCAGAACAAACCAATTTAACCGAAAAACTACTCCAGTTCACCTCCCACCCACTACAGACAAGGAAACCCTGGCTCACCAAGTCACGCTCTACCACGCACAATTCCGATTTATATTTGCACGCCAAACTATGCCCAGCAAAACACTGCATAACCCGATGGAGAGGTACAACTCTGAGTATATAAGAAAAACAAACAAACAAAAAAATGAAAGAAACGTATGTCATCATTGATTGCATAATATGAACAATACATACGTATACTCAAACACGACTGTAATTTCTGCTTTCCCATTCTCCAATACAACACCTCTTCTTCGAATTAAAAAAAATAGTAATCATTTATGAATGGAGTGCTGTGGGGGGAGAAAAAATATGAAAATAAAAGTAAAACTAGGGATAGTTTGGCTGGTCTCAATTTCTTTTTTATGCTTTACTCCACTGATAATTCCTTTTCATCCATATCCACCGGGATGCCAGTTCTGCTGCCTCGGAGCATTCCTTCAAGGCTTTCTTCTATGCAGATCCCACGATTCCAATTTTCGCTGGCGCTCTGCTTAATGAATGTTCCACAATGTCCCTACATCCCACTTTAATTGGATCGCAGTAGTTTTCCAAACGTTTTGCTGATACTATTCAACCAATTCCAGATATTTCTCGCCGCTTTCTTTTATTTGCAAGTATAATGTTGTCTTCCCAAGAAACTGACAATTCCCAAATTATTATTTTCTTGTTGTTATTTGAAAATATTATTAGGTCCGGTCGAAGCGTTGTCTGTGCTATATGACTTAGGAATATAAGTTGTCTTCGCAGATCCGTAAATAATTTCCAATCTGGTGCTGTTAAAAGCATATTTGGGATATTCTTCTCTGCTTTTGATCCCTTTTCTCGAGCCTTTATAAAATATATTAATTTTTCTTTGCACCCGGTTCTAAATTTACATGTCCGGAATGCTTTAATGACTCCGACTTCTATTGCTACAAGGACCTGGTCGTGTCGCCAAAGATATCGTCCATCTCCCAAAGCTTTGGAGCAGCTACTTGAAATATGTTGCAAGGTCGCTTTTTACCACGAAGTGAGCAGTTGGGCGTGTCAATTTTCTCCCATGTGTGTAGATTTGCTGGACTTGGGAGAACGTCGTAAATAGATTTTATCAAGAATTGTATACTGCTGAAGTTAGCGTTCCAGCAATCTGACCAACTTATTTTACGCTGTACAATTCCTTCCCATTTCGTCCACGCTCCTTGCTGACACAGACCGATCATTTTACAGTAATGATCTTCCTCGATCCCTGCTTGAACTTCGTTTTGCAATAACTGGCCTCTTTCTTTTCCATAGGCTTTATCATATTGCGTCCTAGGGAAAAAGCCCAATCCTGCCCTCCCTTTTGCTGTAACTCCTACAAAGGCTTTTTGTCTGAGCTTTTCTTCCACCACTGCTAGTTCTTTGCTGGCACTCCATTTTCTCCCTGTCCATACCTCAATCTGTGTTCCTCTCTCTTTCAGGTCTTTTGATTAGTCCGGCTAACCTGAAATTCCTCCTTGATGTTGCTAAACGGTAATTTTAGCGGGGTTTTTTTCCCCATAAAGTGCAGCGCCGGTTAAACTTCTTGGTAACGCAAGTCATCTTCTCAAGTACGCGGTGATTGATCTCTCCAAAGACCTTGCTGTAGAAATTGGAAATTCGTTGATAAGAAGCGGCCATAGCACTCTAGGTAACAGTGAGTGCTGGCATATCCAAGGCTTAAAACGTCCAGGGAGTTCTGATTTGTCAATCTTTGCCAGTGCTTCATTTAGGTCATCGATAGCCTGGCAAATGGGGATGGTGTCCTTCTGACTACTGTTAAGTGTCTTACTCAAACTCTTGATCGGCTTTTCTCTGAATATTTGTTCCAGCCACCGTAACTCTATGTTGGTCGTTGACCTTGCCTCTTTTGATCGCTAGCGATCTTGATTTGACAGGTTTAAATTGCATCCTTGCCCATTCCATATTCCTTTCAAGACCTTTCAAAAGCCATTTGCCACCTGTTACTGATTTTGTTGTAACGGTAAGTTCATCCATTTGTGCTCTTATAGGTGGATACTGGACTCCTGATACTGACCGACATCCAGGGCACCCCCTCTCTACGACTATTCATGGCTAAAGAGAAGAGTACTGAAGATATTGACAGCCAGTTATGATGCCTTTTGTAGCCTGTGCCATGCAGATGTGATCATTCTTGTGTTGTATATTGACCTTCGACCCGGCCTAACATGCCATTCCAAAGTGATGCACTAGAAGGAAGTAACACATTCCGATGCAGTTATGAGAAGAAATCGCGTAGGCAGGCTTGGCTGAAAATATGGGACAAGGTAAAATCCCATGGTACACTCATAGACTGATACACCGGAAGAGAGTGACGTGTGAACTGCATGACAGTTATTTCCGCTTGATGACGATCAAACATGCCATTCCAAAGATTGAGTGGGCGATTGAAATATTATATAACTCGGTGAGGACAGGAAGTCAGTCAATTGGAGATCAGATGAGTTGGAGACAAGATGTGGTAGGGAAAGCTACCACCCAGCAGAAGGGGCCCTCGGGACCCCCGATTAAGTTTTGGAGACCAGACCAGTTAGTGACAAGATGCGGTAGAGAAAGCCCGCACCCAGCGGAGTGGGCCTCAGGCCCCCCGATTGAGCAGCCCTAGAGAACGAGAAAGACACAACGCTGATGGCCATAAGAGTGGGGGTCAATATATTGCAGTTCTGTTCGGTCTCCAACTCCCTCTCTCACACACAACCCCTTTCAAATAAAGTGAGAGGTATATTTTTTTAAAGAAGTCTTCGCTCGTCTTTATTCATTGGGTCGTTATGATTCTGCATGCACATGTAGATGTATATGTATTATGTGTTTGTATAGTTTATCATGGTCATGGCTATACAACACTTGATGTAACCCTAATCTGAAAATCGTTGTAATAATTAGGTTACTAAGGATGTTTGGAATATGGTCCCTTCTTAACGCTTCTTCCACTAGCTTGTGAGGAAGTCACCTTTGTTCTCTCTGACTTCTCTTGGTAGTTGCGTCAGTACTCCTGTATGTTCCAGGCAACCTGGCATTCCCGCAATCCCTCCCTTCTAAACTGATGTGTCTATATATCCATTTGTAACACTGAAGTAAGAGAAACGCCGGGCCAATATTCCGAAGTGTTAAGTAGCGAAATAATTTGGAACTGCTCAATCTCTTTCTACGCTTCTTTCTTAGGAACCCAGATTCCGTTGGTTCGCCTCCATTGATCGGGAATTTTGCCTCTCCTCCAGATTGCTCTTAACAATTTCCACAGAAATTTGAGAATTCCAGTACATCGCTTGAATACAATATAAGGGATTCCACTCGGTCCAAGCGATGATGCAGTTCTTGATGCTCTGTCTACTTCCTGTAGTTCTTTTCAGGTCGGCGTCCCTGTATTGAACTCTTGATTCGGGGGTTCTTGATCAATCAGCATTTCATTTGGCTCCAGTTCTTAATCTTTTGTAGAATCACGAAAGGTATTTCGCAGATAGATGCTAATCCCTTCTTCTGACGTCTCCAGATAACTTCTCCTCTTATCACCCTGGAGAAATATTGCGAAACCAAAAGGATTTGATAAGAAAGCGCTTCGCTTCCTCGCTCTTTTTTTTCTTCCTCCTCCTATGCCATTCTACTCTGAGGATATTCTTCAATTTTCCTCTCAGAATGTCCCGCAACTCCGATAGAGGTTGTTTTGGTTCAGTACTGGGCTTTTTGTCGCCTGTTTGGTTGTAACACATATATTCAGTTTTGTGTGCATTGACTTGGAGGCCAATGCCTGCGGAGGCTCGTTCTAAGCTATGCAGTAGTGTTTCGGCTTGGTTAGGTGTATTCGCCAGTAATGCTATGTCATCGGCGTAGTCGGCGTCGGTAATTGTTTTTGCGGGGTACCTTCTGCTTCTTTTTTTTATCAGCTCGAAGCCATTTTCTCTGATTTTGTCGATCGAAGTTCTAAGCACGTAATCTCGACAGATGATAAAGAGGTATGGGGCTAGCGTGTCCCCTTGTAGTACTCCTGCTACAATGTCAAAGTATTCTGTGTCTCCATCCGGTGAACGTACTTTCACTTTGGTGTTTCTGTAGAGAATTGTTATTGCTGCTACGGTTTCTTTTGGTAGGCCGTATGCTAGTAGGATTTGTTCCATCTTCCCTCTGTGTATGGAATCGAAGGCTTTGGTAAAGTCGACAAATAGTAATGTCGTCTGTAGGTTTTTTGCCCGTACGCCTTCAAGAATTCTACAGATGGTCAATATTTGTGAGGTTGTGGATCTATTTCTTCGGAACTCTCTGAAACTAGTATACAAATTCACCTACATAGGAAGCAGCGTCTCATCAACCGAAAAAGACATCGACACACGACTAACGAAAGCATGGACAGCTATCGATAGGCTCTTGGAAAATCATATGGAAATCAGACCTGACCGATAAAATGAAACGCAGTTTCTTCCAGGCAGCGGTTGTATCGATACTGCTATATGGATGCACTACATGGACGCTAACTAAACGGCTGAAGAAGAAGCTAAACGGCAATTACACAAGAATGTTGAGAGCAATATTGAACAAGTCCTGGCGGCAACACCCCACAAGACACCAACTATACGACCACCTGCCTCCCACCATGAAAACTATACAAGATAGACGAACCAGACACGCAGGACACTGCTGGAGAAGCAAGGACGAACTCATAAGTGATGTACTCCTATGGACCCCCGCATATGGCCAAGCAAAAGCAGGAAGACCAGCAGGAACATACATACAGCAGCTGTGTGAGGATACGAGATGTAGCCCTGAAGACCTGCCAGAAAGATGAATGATAGGGAGAAGTTGCGAGAGAGGGTCAGGGATATCCGTGCTAGCGGCACGACATGATGATGATGATGATGACTGGTCTCTTTAAACCGTTTTCTGAGCGATCTGATTTCTCTCTTGAGTTCTTTAATCTTGTTTTCTCTCCGGTTCAAATTGTGATTCTTTTTATGGTGCTGAGATTCCATGAAGCCAAATCTTTCTGTAGCTATACGAACAATTATCGTTGTCATAAATTTCAATCGCATATCCAATTCTCATTTTGCAGCCACTTACAATATCTCGACAATGTTACTATCAAGCTCCTGCCATTCCTTTCTGTTGTTAGCTGGGGGCAATTTTATCCTCTTTCGGGATGCTATACCTGATAATTGAGCAATTTTTGCTTGGAGATTCAGGGCTATGTGGCCTCGCTCCTCCTCCGTTTTACCAGGTTTACCACCTGCATATTGCGTTTGCAGCTCCTACTCCTGGCACTTCATATATATATGTATATATTCATACACAGATCATTATTATCATCAAGTTGCGCCAACAGCACAGAGTTCCTTGACTCTCTCTTGCCATTCATTCTATCATCCATCACTCTGATTGGTCCTCCAGACTGCATTCAGTGTTCACACAGAGCTTATATATATATATATATATATATGTAATATAATGGCCGAGGGATTTCGGTTCATGCCTTTGGGTTTAGTTAGGCTGAGAACCTTTCGGCTCAGCACATGGGTTAGTTAGGTGCAAACTTGATGCAGGTGTTAACGCGTGCGCGCGCATAGCGAACGTGTCACTCAGAGATGTCGCAATAGCCCGTGATGAGGAACAGGGTGACACAGTGCGAGTGACGTCACGCACCGGAAGCGCGGAGGTTTTGGGGAGATTTGAAGAAAGTCAGAGAGTTAAAAACTAGACGCCGAACGAGGAGGTTCGACTTTTAGGGCTCGCTGAAGCGAGACGAATTTGCGTGCTACGAGCCCCGCGTGAGATGGAGGCTAGATAAAAAAGCCAGCATAGAAAGATTGTGTCTCTCTCCTTATGTCGAAGAACCTTTAAACTCAAAAGTAATAAAAGGTTCATACCTGAACTGAGAAGTCGTTACGTGTTTTTCGTATTTCGAGATTCCTATGTTCTAAGTTTTCTATATGTGTTTTATGTATATATGAACGTCCCATGTAAATTTCGCATATTCGCATATCTGGCCATAGCACACACACACACACACACACAGAGATATATATATATATATATATATATATATATTGGGTTTTGTTAGTAGGCCAACACTAGCATGTCCATGTATAGGAGTCTATACTCGTTTCTCTTGCAGTGTCCACATTTCTTGTTCGTCTTACTTGGATGATTTATGTGATGGAAGGTAGATGCTAGGTGTATGTTACACACACACATATACATATATATATATATACACATATATAGATTTAAATATACATACATACATACATACATATACATATATATATGCACATATATAATGGTTTGCTTTCTTTGTTTTTAATGGCATATCAACTTTTGTTAGTTAATTAATGCCAAAGTCATCCTTCTAGAAGAATAGTAGTAGTACCCCTAGCTTGAAGGATAAGAGGATTCATACCTTTCTCAAGAGTATTTGTCCGTAAGGGAATGTAATAGCGCCTCTTGAGTTCGAACTCCCTTACTACGTTTTAATCATTACAGCACGGGGACACACCTCCCACACACACACACTCACACACACACACACACATATATATATATATATATATATATATATATATATACAGACATTCACAAATATATGTAGATATATATTTACATGCATACACATATGGTAATTACATGATCTTTCACAGATCACTGCAGTCTCTCATTATCTCACACATCCATCCACAGCATTCCTATCTCTGGGTGAGCAGAGATTTTCTAACTGGAGCTTAAAATTATTAAAACCAAACAAATAACTGATATCAAATAGAATTATTAGAATTAAATAGCAATACTTGGAACAATTTAACTGTGTATATATATATATATATATATATGTCCATGCATACATAGAAATGTATATATATATGTGAGTGTGCATATATATGTGTGTGTGTGTGTGTGTGTGTTTGTATATGTGTGTATATAAATATAAATATGTATGCACTTTTATTGATAGTACAGACATGAAACTCTAGTCCCCTTCGAAGTAATCTTCTCCGGCTGCAATGCACTTGTACTGTTCCAACAACTTCTGGAACGCCCTATGGAAGTCCTCGTGTGTGAGCGTGTCAATGACCTTTGTCACAACCTCTTTCATCTCCTCAATTGTCTCATAACGACAACCTCTGAGCTTAGGGAATAGCCAAAAGTCACAGGTAGCAAGGTCTGGACTATAGGGAGGCTGAGGAACTGTCTTGATGCCCATCTTGGTCAAATAGTCTGTGACAAGGATGGAGTTGTGGACTGGTGCATTGTCCTTGTGGAAATGCCACTGACCTGATTTGAAGAGTGCTAGCCTCTTTCGTTGGAATCTCTTCCTGAACTCCCTTAAAACCTCAACATAGTAACCCTAACCCTAACCCTTTGGCCAATCAACTCTGGTGTTCTGACTTCATTACTCCTGCCACACCTCCCATCATCCCTCACAAACTCCATGCCTTCCTTGAATCTCTTATGCCACTCAAAAACTGATGCTCGATTCATGCAAGATGGTTGAAAAGCAGTCTGAAGCATTCCATACGTTTCTACGGCATTTTTTCCAAGTTTAAAACAGAATTTTATTGCATATCGTTCTTCTAAAGTGTCCTCATGTCCAGATTGCATTTTTGAAATTCACGAGCTGTGACAATCAGGGTGTATTCCAATTGTAGGGTGTATTCCAATTGCTGCTGTAGCATTTGAATCTGAAATCCTAAAAATTGGTCAGTCATCTCATAAGATGTATAGTAATAACATCCTGAATTTTCAAGAGTCTACAACAATTTTAAATGCCTGTACAGAAAAAGTCGGGAAACTTATTGAAGGCACCACGTATATATGCATAAACACATATATACATATATATATGTACATACACACACATAAACATATATGTATGTACACACATATATATATGTATAAAAATATATATAGATTTGTATACACACACGCACACACACACACACACACACATATATATATATATATATATATATATATTTTTTTTTTTACAGTAGCAAACATAAAGATCAGAACGATGTTAAAAAGAAGTCTAAATGTGAAGTGACTTCTTATTTTAAAGCTTCATAGAACATTTTATGAAGGAAAAATAAGGATATGAGGGTAAATTATATAATTCCAATATATAAAGCTCAATAAACTTATTTGATAAAGTTATAAGAATAATTATATAGCATTCAAAAAAGTAGATGATCAAAAACATCAGAACGATTAACAAAATTATATTATTATAATGGATACATATCTAAATGAAAATAGTGTTTATAATTCATTAGTACTTGGTGTAGACCTTTACTTTCAGTAACAGCTTGACATATTTTGCTTGACATATTTAGACTTTTTTTTAACATTGTTCTGATTTTTATGCTCACTACTATATATATATATATGTATGTTGTTTTAAAATTTTCTCTTAAAAAACCCAACAATATCTATATATATATATATATATGTGTGTGTGTATACATACACTTACAAGTACACACACACACACACACACACACACACACACACACACACACACACACACATATATATATGTTTATATGTATATATACTCAGCGCTTGTAGTGTAATGGTTAATAGGAAATGGAAACAGACCGAAGTTCAGATCCTGGACGAGGCTGTTTGCATTTCACATGGCACTAATACCAGTGGGAAACATATGATTCTAACTATTTTACTCCAGCTATGGGCAAATAATAAAGCAACCTAGGTTCATTAATCTCAGTTTGGTAACTGGTCTAGAAGAAGGTGAACTCTGTTGAACTTTGCCTAAAAAATTGACCTTGAATTGCATCTTGCTCATACAGAGGGGTTGGGAAATATATATATATATATATATATATATATATATATATATATAGAGAGAGAGAGAGAGAGAGAGAGATTTAAGTAATAAGAGAGTTGTGCCAATTCAGCACTCTCCATATTTTCTGGGCTTAACTCCATATTACTTTTTCTTATTTTCTAAACTAAAAATTCATCTCAAAAGTAAGATTTGAGGATATGGAGGACATTAAAAGAAATATAATGGTGTGAAATGTACTCCCTAGAATTTCTTTCTGCCATTTTTAAGCTTCTTTTTCTTTTTGTGGCCAGAACTATCTGCAGTCAGATATGTGGCCAGAGATATTCAGTAATCAGTTATGTGGCCTTAGATGTCAGTAATCAATTATGTGACCAGATATATCAGTAATCAGTTATGTGGCTAGAGATATGAGAAATAATTTCAAAACTTTGCAATAGATTATCTTTGCAATAACCAAGCAGATCTGTTGACGAAAATATAATTGCAAAACAAAGAGTATCTTAATTCACTTGAAATTATCCCTCTATATATCTATCTGTGTTTGTCTTCTATCAGTCTATCACATTGTTGATTATCAATCTATATGTCTGAACCTGTTTATATCTATCTGTCTATTTGTTTGTCTTTCTGTTATTATTTACTAAACTGTTTTTAGTCTGGCACACCAACCTCAAATTGATTACTTTACCTGTTGTTTCTAAGTCATCAACTATCTAAGTACTAAATAGACTCCTCACTGTTTTACTGGATTTCTATCTAACTGAGTTAATATCTATCTGTACCCGTTCATTATCTATCTATCTATCTATCTCAGACTCTAAATATCTATCTATTTATCTGTTCTGATGTATGTATGTATGTATGTATGTATTGGTAAGTCTTAGAGATAGATAGATAGATAGATAGATAGATAGATAGATAGATAGATAGATAGATAGAAGACTTAGATTATTCATGTTGTAGAAGCATTGGCCACTATAATATTATGATATACAAATGTTTCCTTCTGATACAAATGTTCCCTTCTGATCTTTTCATCTACCAACCTTTCACTCAAAAAAGTCCCTTGGCGATGGGAATGGAGAGGTAACATATACAGACTTGACCAGTTTGAAGCCTGCAGTCAAATATTTACACTTGGGTAACAGGTGTCTTATCCGAACATCACTGTTGTGTTGTCCGATGACTTGGACTGACTGGTGAAGACACTTGTGTCTGAGAAGCCCTATAGAGAGATGCTGAGGAGAGGGTGTGGGATTATGAGGGACAGCAGTGATCTGTGAAAGATTATGCAATTACTGTGTATGTATATACATATGTATCAGTCTATCTGTGTATTTGTTATCTATCTATCTATCTATCGATCTCGAACATTTAATATCTATCTATTATCATTGTTGCATCCTCCCATGAATGGGACTGACCCTGGTAGAGATTCTTGTGTTTGAGCAGCCCTAATTAGGAGATCACTGCCCACCCTGGTAGAGGGATGTTGATGGTAGGGGTGAAAAGTCATGTGGGATAGCAGGGATCTGTGAAATATTATGCAGTTACCATGCATGTATTATAAGAGCTTTCATCCTTTTTTTGATCGAATAATATCTAAAAATTATCTAGCTCATACCATGCACTTCATATAAGTAAGTAAAGTTGGCGACCTTAGTCGAGGGTGACCTGAAGGCTCCTTTTTCAATCGCTACGACACAGAGGTGTTGGGGAGAGCACTACTCCTTTCCCTAAATTGCTCCACTTTACCCTTGATACATACCTTATACTGCTGAGTGTTAAGCAAGGAGATATCAAGTACCATTTTTAAAGTCTTTGGTATGACGTGACCTGGGATTGAACCCAGGTCTCCTGGACCATTGGCAAACACTCTACCCACTAGATCAATGAGCCGGTTTAAAAGTTGATGACCGTAGAAATGGGAGACCAGAAGGCTCCCTTTTCAATAGCTACTACACTGAAGTGTAGGGGAGAGCGCTACTCCTTTCCCAGGATTGTTCCACTTTACCCTTGATATGTAACTTATAATGCTAGTGGTATCAAGTACAATTTTTAAAGTCCTTGGTATCACACAACCTGGGATTGAACCCAGGTCTCCTGGACCATTAGCGAACACTCTACCCACTAGGCCAATGAGCTGATTACTTCATATAACATACACAATACCGAAATGGTGTGGTTCTCTAATTTCTCAATAGTATATATTGTTTATGAACTGTTTTAAAATTTGATTCCTGAAGAATTGTATTTTAGTTGATACTGATGTAAGAACTTTTAAGAAAGAATTAATGAATTAACCATATTCCTATCAAGTGATAGGTTCAAAATTCCAGTCTTTCTTGAAAATCTGCTTTTAATGCTTGTTTGCTGAATGAATATTATAATAAAAAAATGAAGGTTTTCAGCTCAAATGAAATCAAAGATAATGTGCCAAGATGATCTAGAAATTAACTGGGATTCTGTTATTTTGTTGCTTATGTGAATTCAACTCTAAAATTACATCATTTTCCTTATTTTTTTTTCTCTCTCATTATCCTTTTCCTCTCACTTTCTTTCCCCTCCTTCTCTTTTCCACACAAATATTTTTTTATCTCTATTTGTTTGCACTTATCTCATTTTATTATCTTCATTTATGTATCTAATTTTCTTTCTTTCTTTCTTTCTTTCTTTTTATTATTTTAGAGTTCTTTCTTTCTTTCTTTCTTTCTTTCTTTCTTTCTTTCTTTCCTCTCACTTTCTTTCCCCACCTTCTCTTTTTCATACAAATATTTTTTATCTCTATTTGTTTGCACTTATCTCATTTTATTATCTTCATTTGTGTATCTAATTTTCTTTCTTTCTTTCTTTCTTTCTTTCTTTCTTTTTATTATTTTAGAGTTCTTTCTTTCTTTTTTTCTTTCTTTTTGTTATTCTAGACTTCCTTCTTTCTCTCTTTCTTTCTTTTTACTATTTCAGAGTTCTTTCTTTCTTTCTTTTTATTATTTTAGAGTTCTTTCTTTCTTTCTTTCTTTCTTTCTTAGACTTCCTTCTTTCTCTATTTCTTTCTTTTTACTATTTTAGAATGCTTTCTTTCTTTCTTTCTTTCTTTCTTTCTTTCTTTCTTTCTTTCTAGTTGATTATTGTATCATTTTATCTCTACTCAACTAGGATATAGAGATTTCACTTCTTTCACAAAAACAAATTATTGCAACAGTTATAATTAATGCAAGTGGGAAAGCTGCAGGTCTCACCAAAATACATCTTGAAGTATGGAAGATGAGGAAATTTGTATAATGTTGTGTATAAAGAATAAACAATAGAAAAATGGAAAAATGGTTGCATCTTCCTCTTCCCCAAGAAAGGTGACCTTAGAATCACTAAAAACTACAGAGGCATAACTCTTACTGCTATAGCTGCTAAGGTTTATAATGCCCTGTTTATAATGCCCTACTTCTCAATTGCATCTAATCTGAAAAGAAGACAACTTTTTGGAAAAATTAGAACAGCTTTTAGAGAAATTGACCTAGAGGTTCCCACAAGATCTGTGTCCCTTTATGTACTGTTGTGTGGGGCATGATGGAAAGTCTCATCTAGTTTGGTTATGCCTGGTTATTTACTTGGCTGTATTATATTAATTTTGTGATTTGTTAATTCATTTACTATTATGTTTGATCAATTATTTTCTAGTGTTTTTATTTAGTTTTTTGATTATCTTTTGAAGTCATTAGTTTTCAGGTGACCTGACAAGAATTTGTTTTTATGCCTACATTTGGTTATATATTCTGATCATTTACTTTAAAGTTTATTTTGTCTGAGAAGGTAATTACTGCTATTCTTTATTCTTAGCAAAGATTACAGTGTTTTGAGGCATTGCTTTAAGCTATAAATATAGTAAACTACATTATTAATATATATATATATATATATATATACATATATGTGTGTTTGTGTGTGTGTATTTAAGCCTCATTTTTTCCCTTAAACATATTTGATAAAATAGAACAGACATAAAAAGTATATATGATTAAATAAAACAGGCACTTCATGTCTGCCTGCATTTAGGAAGGCACCATATGTTTCCCAAATCTGCTCTCACCAGTTCTTTTTAAATTTGAAAAACTTAATTTATATTTTCTTTTTGAATTCATAATTTCATGTTTTATTCATAATTTTCTATGACTGGGAATTTGGAACTTTAGACTGCTATCTGTCAATCACTCTTACCTAATACTCACCACATTCAGTAGGTTGGTGGGGAAGCCATTTCATAAAAATTGGTTTGGAAGTAAACCATAATACCCTCAGCTATTTCAATACTCCTCCCTGTATTCCCTGCAAAAGAGTAAGGCCCTATACAAAAAGGGATGTCCTGTGTATGACACTAAACTGTGTCTGATTGTGAAGCTCCAGAGAATGTCAGGAGTATGGAGTACTCTAATTGTCATTATTCTCAGATCCACTCTGACCTTGAGTACCTGTTAGGGTCTCATCTAAATATCTCATAGATCTGTTTGAAAATTATTCATATTTGATTGGACTGTATATAAAAAGACCCAAAATACTCTGGAAAGCAACTACACATTAAATGTAAATATAAACATGAAATAAATGCAATTCCCTAACCTCTAAGCATAAATTAACCCTTGACAGGTTGACATGTCATCAAAATCGATCAATCAATCAATCAATCATTTTTCAATACTTTAATCCTAGACAGAAGTACTGATTCATATGTATATTATACAGTTATCTTTTATAGGTACTATGCTAGTGATAAAACTAATTATTATTTACTATGCTTTGTTTAGTCTGATACACAGACTTCTGATTGTTTACTGTACCTGCTGTTACAAAGTGATCACTCGGTTGGTTGTTTGGTTGGTTGATTGATTGATTTTAAGGTTGAGTTATTTTATGCCAAGGTCAGTTTAAGAATTATGGCCTCCAATCATAAACAGTACAAAAATGTATCTTCATAACCATTTTAAACAAGTAAGCATTTCATACTTACTTGCAATGTGATTGTTTTAAGAGTCAATTTATCAATTTAGTTCATGATCATTTTAAATATTATCTCAAAAAGACCTCTTTGATCCATTCATAGGTACTGTCACACTGGATCAGAGTGGACCTGGGAGTAATGGCCACAAAGAAGTTTCTTTTCACTCTTTAGACCTATAGAACTGGAGTTTTACCACCAGGTGTAATCTATTGTTATACCCAGGACATGTCACTCATCCAAGTGTTGAGCTGGCTCATTGCTGCTTAATTTCTTGGATCTAGGGGAACCAGTGCTTTCATTGTGACTTGACTGTAAATCATAAAATTAATTGTCATTGACTTCATTTAAAATTCTGTTCATGGTTTTGTCATTGAAAACCCATATTAGCTGTTGCTATAGAAACAACACTTGATACCTTATGTAGTATGATTATCATATTTTTTTATCAGTCAAAATCCTTTAACTAATTTATATTTTGCACTCCCTGTCCCTGCTGTTGAAGTTGAAACCTAGCTCAAAAGGTGATAAGGACTTTACTTCCTTGACCAAGCAGACAGAGTGAAACAAGCCTTTTTTGATAATATAGAAACTCCACACACCTTTACCTGTAAGTGGTTGGGGTTTCTAGAACTAGAGTTCTATTTAAAAAAGACTTAGTTCATTTGGCTTTTGCTATAAGTATCAGGATACACTTCTGAAAATTCATTCTTCGTATAATGGGGGTGTACTGTTTGAGAGATGGAACTCAGGAAACAAGCCTCCGTAAAGGATTAGTTTAAAAGACCTTTACAAAAATATTCTCCAAATAAGTATGATGCAATTGCATAAATAATCAAAATAAAAAACTTAATTATTCTTGGATTTCCATTGTAACCACAATACATGATAATGTTGATGCTTCTACTTCAGAAAGAGTGAAGGATTTTAATTTGCATTTCATTGCTATATCCATTATACCAATAAATTTTGGGAAATAAAAAAAATTCAGTGTGAATGCAAATCCCACAAAAAAAATTCAATTGCAAATTGGAATATAAATTGCTGTTTTATCTAAGAGCATTTTAAGTGTATTGCTCTAATAAAAATCTTGCTATGAGGTACTATTTTGCACTGGGATACAGTTATATACATACATATATATATATATATATATATATAAAGGTTATTCAATTAATAAGGTAAATTTAGCCTAAGCTGTTGGCAATAGGAAGCACTGTTTACAGTTGCATTTTTTTATGGGAATTAAAAGCAATGGGTCCTTCATATCCCAGAAGACTGTCAGCATGACCTTCTTTAGTGATCACTACACCCAGAACTTTTTTTTACAAGAGAGTCGCAGAGTTTCCACTTCATCAACCATCTTTTTGACTCAGGTTCATAAAATGAGAATAAAATTTTTTGAGGGTGACCAAATACTTTTGATTTGCAGTATATGAGAAAAACAAAATCTGTATGAAAAATCAGGTTGACACATTTTACTGATCATGCTATTACTATAGTAAGAAGTCAATTTAATTTTCCATATTGTCTTCCTTTTTATTATGTTGTCAGATTTCATTAAAAACCCTTACCAATATATATATACATATATATATATATACACACATGCATAAACACACACATACATACTCAGACACACACACACACACACACACACACACACATATATATATATATATATATATATATATATATATATATATATATACCATATTAATGAAAAAAACCTTTAAAAATTACTCATATTTTTTGTAATAATATTTATTTCAGCAGACCCTATATTTTTAAAAAATTTAAGATCTGCATCTTCAGACAAAGAAATAATGAGAAAGTTCAAATGAAGATTTAGAAAAACTCACAAAATTCAGGTCACCCTATCACCTGAACCCAAAATTCATTTGCATTCTCATAATGTTTGTATATATATATATATATATATACACAAACATTATGAGAATTTCAATAATATATATTGCTGTTATTCTTGATTGTATATATATATATATATATATATATACATGCACACAATCTTTCACTTTCTCTGACACATACACATACACATATATATATATATATATATATATATATGTATATCTGCATATATATATATATATATATATATATATATATATATCTGCATATATATATATATATATATATATATATATATATAGTCATCCACAGACAGACTGTTTCGTTGTATCACAACTCTTCATTTTGGTTAGACACGCTAGATTTTGAAGCTGTGATCGAAGCCCGGCTGACTCAAATGCCAATCCAAGATTCTACCACACAGCCACAAGGAAACTAACGTAAGCAAAGGAATTTTAAATGCTTATGTATCACGTTTGTTTTGTTTACCTATATCCATTTAACGTCTACCAAGAGCTCAATTCATTCAAAGAGTCTTGCTTTATGCAAGTTGCATAACCCTATGGGGGTAGGGAAAAACATTATATGATTTTTAATGATATATATATAGCTGTTTTTTACAATATATATATATATATATATATATATATATATTCTCTGACTATCTCTCTCTCCCCCACACACACATACACATATTTATATGTGTGTGCACAAGAATTATAAGAATTTTAATGCTATATATTGCTGTCATTTTGACAGTATAGAGAAATTACTTTAAAACAATCTATGAATAGAGATGAAAATAAATCTAGCATAGCAGGTTTAATATCACAGCTGGGGTCTTTTTTCAGTATAAAAATCAGATACACTGCAAGAAGTTGTTTCCACTTAACCTCTTGTTAGTAAAATGATCATATTAGACACAATGGAAAGTTTGTAAGCTTCATTTTTTTTTCTTTTGTTAATAGAACAATAATGAATTTTATAGTCTAATACTCATAATGTCTATAATATTGGGCTAATTGAATTCACATCAAAGAGTAATTTACAAAATGTATGTTCTAAATTAACCCTCTCTATGCTGATTAAATTTTTGTTTAATAACATGCACATAATTAATTGATTTGTTAAAATTGTTTGAAATTACCATCCCCAGGTTATAACTAACATATATATAACCAAAAATTTTTTTATCCATATTCGCAATTTATTACATGTAGATATATCTACAATCAAACATTTTCATGTTATTTCACAAATAGAATTCAACATCATAATGAAACTATGTTTTCAGTGTCAAACCATTCAAATTCATCATCAGAATCAGAATGTAAAAATTAAAGAAATTACCTTCAACTATCTTGCTTTGTTGTCTAAATTGAAATTTCACTCTCATTCTAAGCTTAGAAATATGTCCCACAAGCTTATGATGTAACACACTCATCATATGCAAATCAGTTCTTGCAGACTCTTTCTTTTGATCATTAAAAATAAAATTTGTTTACAATGACATATGAAATTTATAGCATTCTGGAAAGTACCCCACCAATCAAAACATATTAATGCTAAACTGAATTATTTGAAATAGAACTGTTTTTTGACATTGAAACTGTATTTACACTAAACTGAATTGTTTAACATAGAACTGTTTTAACATTTAACTGTGTGTAAACAAAATCTGTACTTATACTAAACTGAATTAGCTGAATTAGAACTGCTTGACTAAACTGAATAGCTAGAAATAAAAATGTTTTTCCAAATTAAACTGTACTTACATTTAAACTGCGTACTTATGCTAAACTGAATTGTTTGAAATTGAACTGTTTTTGACATTGAAACTGTACTTACACTAAACTGAATTGTTATATATAACTGTTTGAATAAACTGAATAGTTTGAAATAGAAATGTTTTTGACAAGTAAACTGTGTACTCATGCTAAAATGAATTGTTTTAAATAAAACTGATTATTTACATAAAAACCGATTTGGTATTAAATAACCTACAAAGGTTGATATGCCACAAAATCCAACCAACCAACCAATCAACCAACCAATCAAAACATATTAACTTGGTTCCTGTGTCTCAAATATACATTCACAGCAACGAGTATACTCGGTTCTCATTCAGTAAGGTTTATAGATGTTTACCTATAAAATTAGCTGGATTATAGTCCAATAAATAGAAACTATTTTTTTTATTGAAAATATATTTGGTTCTCATGTAAAGTTTAATAGATGTTTACCAATAAAATTAGCTAGACTATAGTCCAATAAACAGAAACCTTTTTTCTATTGAAAATAATAAGTCAGCAAGGGAAATAAAATTAAAGTTTAATGTTTAACTGTGTGAAAAAAACTCATGAATCCATTGTATTTCAATAGCTGACCCAGTTGGCTGGAGTTGTAGAATACACCAACAGCATCTCAGCAGAGGGGTAAGACTCCCCCAATGGCATCATTCCTAGAGTGGTTCTATCTGGAAGAATTCTCTTGGAATTTTAACCTCTGCTAGGGTTTGTCTTCCTGCCACTAATTCCACTTTCCTGTTTTTCATGGCTTTAATAATCAAGTTAATGACTTCATTCGTTACTTTGTACATTTTCAGATATTCTATTATCCAAGTTTGCTGACCATATCATAGGCTTTTTGGTAGTTAATCCATGCCATAGCTATATTTTTCCACATTGTTTAAACCTCTTTGGAGATGAATGATCTATAAATAGTTGGTCATATGTTCCTTTAGTTTCCTAGCAGCATCTTTTTTTGTTCTTCCAGAAAAGTCTGTACCACATCATAGATAGACATGTTATCATTCTATAGTTGCTGGGGATGGTTCCTTTTTAGGGGTCAGGATAGTTTTCCCCTTTGTCATCCATTCAAGAATGCTTGTTTCTAGGCATTTACTCAGTTTCTGAAATGATCTGCTGTGGCTGGATGAGAATTTTTTAAACCAGAATTCATATATGTCATCATGGCCTGGTGTTTTATTACTTTCTTAAGTGTTGTTCTTAGCAAGACCATGTGTATGTCCACCTACAGGCTTTCTTCAAGTCCTAGCAATACTTTTTTCATGTTATTTATCAATTCAGTCTTTCTGTTATGTTATTTCTGTTCTCATACCTTGCTCCTGAACTGTTTTGTTTTCTTTGCATTCAGTTCTTCATTTGTCTTTGTACTTTCTCTGCTGACTTATTGGTAGAATTTTCTTTCATTATTTTGAAAGGTCTTGTTTTGTTTGTAGTTCTTGAGTCTGTCCTGGTATCTTTTGATTCTCTATTGCCAATACTGTTGGATTTACTTCTTCCTGCTGTCTTGTCTGCTGTTATCTTTTTTCAGTCTTTTCATTCCATTGTGTCCTTGTGTATATTTTATTCCTTACTACTTTTGTTTGTTCTTGAAGTTTCTTTATTTTTCTTTCTTGCCTCATTTCACATCCAGGTTTTGTATTTTTGTTTGGGTTCCTACGGGGAATACCAGTCTTATCACTGACTAATATTGCTTCAGTATAAATTAGATTATTTAGTTCAGTAATGTTGTCCATTGGGAAATTTTCTAATAATTTATTTATCTTTTCAGTTCCAACCATGACATCTTTTTTCCAGTCTTGATTCCTGGGTGATGGTAATGTATACTTCATTTGGTTCATGATTTTTTCATAAACTCTACATTGTGTCTTTCATAAACAAAATATAAATTTGTTTCTTTCATCTTAAGTTAACATTGATGTTGTGCTGCTGGGTTCCATGATATTTTCGCTTTTAGTATTTTGTGTTTTATATTAATATCTAATATTTTGTTTCATATTAATATTTGATATTTAATATTTCATATTGATATTTACTATTTTGTGCTTCCTAAGTAAAAGTAAAATTGGTGACCGTAGTTGAGGGTGACCCGAAGGCTCCCTTTTCGATAGCTACTACCGCAAGGTATAGGGAAGGGTGCTACTCCTTTCCCTGGATTGCTCCACTTTACCCTTGATCCTTGCCTTATAATGCTAAGTGTTAATCAAGGAGGCATCAAGTATCATTTTTTGAGTCTTTGGTATGACTCAACCAGAGATTGAACCCAGGTCTTCCAGGTCATTGGCAAACACTCTAACCATCATGCCAACTTTGTGTTTCATATTAATCCCGTGTCACTAGTAATGGATGGACATTTGTATGGAAAAACTCCAATGCTACCATTGGAGGTGTAGGAATCCCAATCCTTGAGCTTTAAAATCATAGAGAAAATCCAACTAAAGATGATGTGTGCTACATTTCATGGCAACTCCTGGACAACTGTCATCTCTAGCTACAGTCTTGTAAATGCCAATGAGGAAACAGATATCCCCACCTTCTATAATGAGCTATTTTCCTTTGTCTGATATATTTCCAAACACAACAATCTGATCATCGGTGGAGACATGAATGCTCAAATAGGTAAAGATGAAAATAATAAATTCTGCTAACACAATTCATCAAAAAGAAATAGTAAATATCTAATAGAGTTTTCTCTTGAGAACAAACTTGCATGCCTAAACACTAAATTCCAAAAAAGGGAGGGAAGGCTATGTATTTCCACCTACTCACAAAATTCTAAAGCACAGCAAGATTATATATTTATAAACAAGCAGTGGATAAATTGCACTTTGAACTGTGAGGTATACTCCTCTTTTGAAGGAGTATTTTCTGATCTCAAAATTACCTCAGCAAAGAATCTCCCGAGTCTTCACATGTAAAAGGTAAAGCTTCATGATATGATTAGTCCTTACTTACCAATTGTGATAAAAGCAATCAATATAAGAAGCAAATTTGATACTCTGTAAGAAGCAAATTTGATACTCTTCAGCAGACATTTTGAAGACATGTTCCAAATGATGAATATAAAAACTTTGTTACCTTCAATAAAGAAGCAGCAGCAGCAGCAGCAGCAAAGTGCTTACCAACAAAAGCAAGAGCCAAATGTAGAGCTGTTGAATCACGAAACACACTTGTAGTCAGTAACTAGGCTAAGAGCAACATCTTTAGCAAGGCTAAAGCTAAAGTAAATCAGTCCTCAATGAAAAGAGCTATTTATGGCACATTGAGAGATTCCAATGTGCACACATTGGCCGGTCCATTCCTTGGATTGTGATTGGCTAGAACATCTAATTGGATATGTCTGTTCATAAATACCAACCCTGTCAGTAAGCATTAGTCTTGACTATGCTGGACCTCAGGTAAGTGTTGCTGTTATTATTGTCACTATTATTGCTGTTGTATATTGTTGCGTTCTACAAGAGCTAACAGGAAAAAAACAACTTTATTTAATAAAAGAAACCTAACAAAGGTCAATGTGCAGAAACTTAAGAAAGACTATAGAGAATTAACACATACCGAAAAGAACAACTAGAATATATTCAAGGCTAAATCAATAAAATCTGAAATTCAATAGAAGATAGGCAATCATGATAAGCATGGCAAATAGAAAAGGAAGTGAACATAAGTAAAAGCTTCTTGAGAGCAAAACACAAGCTGCCAACCAAAAAGAAAGACTTCTTTTTAAGTAGAAAGAAGAGGTCAAGAATCTTTTTGGAAACCTTTTCTGAAATCACTAATAAACCTACCAAAAAATTATATTGCCATCTTGACATCAAACTAGTATAGTTTTTGAAGAAAGGACTTGATTTAGTACTGAAAATATTAAAAGCAGGAAAGCTGCAGGCCACGACAAAATAACTCCAGAAGTATGAAAGACAAGGAAATTTGATGACATTCTTCTTCAATTATGCAGCATGTTGTATTAACAAAACACTATAGAGAAATAAATGAAAAGCTCCATCGTCCACCTCTTCAAGTAAAGTGACCTCAAAATCACTAAAAACTACAGAGGCATAACTCTTACTGCTGTAGCTGCAAAGATTTTTAATGCCATGCTTCTCAATTGTATCCAACCTAAAATTAAGAAGATTCTGAGGAAAAATCAGAATGGCTTTCAGAAAAATCAATCCAAAACTTCACAGATTCTGACTATTAGTGAAATCATTGAAGGAGTTAGTGCAAAAAAATCTCAATGCAACACTATTGTTTGTAGATTTCTCAAAGGCATTTGATTCTATAGATAGAGGAAAGATGGAGCAAATACTAAAAACATATGATCTCCCTAAAGAAACTGTTACTGTTATAATGATGCTTTTATAAAAACATGAAAGCAATGGTTCACTTATCCAATGGTGACACTCACACCTTCAATATTGTTGCTGGAGTCTAGTAAGGAGATGCATTAACTCCATATATATCTACAATCTGCCTTGATTATGTACAACTAACATCCATAGTTTCGCATTAAAAAAGACAAGACACAGACAATGTCTAACAGAAACAATGACAGACATTTACTATGCAGATGATCTAATGCTTTTAATATATACACCTGCTCAAGCCAAATCTTGATGTATAGTCTGCTGTATAGCAAGAGGTATTATCCTCTTTGTAAACACAAATAAAACAGAGTATATGTGTTTTAAATGAGAAGGAACAATATTCACTTTAAATGACAAACCTCTGAAATTTGTAGACTTGTTCACATATCTTGGCAGCAATATCTTATCTTCTGAAAGTGATATCAATATCTTATCTACTGTAAGAGATATCAATATATGCAGAAGAAAGGCATGGACTGCTGTTGACTGGTTACTGATCATATGGAAGTCTGATATCTCTGATAAAATAAAATGATATTTCTTCCAAGCTTTGGCTGTGTCAGTAATACTGTATGGATGCACCACCTGAACTCTAACAAAAAATATTAGCTTTTTGCTAAATGGGAATTACTCAAGAATTCTACATGTTGTTTTGAACAAATTCTGTCAGCAGTACCACACAAAACAGCTGTTGTATAGCCACTTGCCTCTCATCTCAGAAACCATCCAAGTAAGACAAGCAAGATATGTGGGGATTCCTGAAGAAGTAAGGATGAATTCATAAGCAACATTCTCTTATGGACCCCAATGTGTGGACAGACCAGGGCTGGCTGACCAGCAAGGATTTGCATATATCAGCACTGTGACAACACTAGATACAGTATAGAGGACCTGCCAGGAGTGATGGTGAATTGGGATGGATAGCAAGAGAGGTGCCCATGGTGTAATGGTTATCATTGTAGGAAATGGACACGGCGACACAAGTTCAAATCCTGGATGAGACTGATTGCATTTCACATAGCACTAATACCCTTGGGAAAGGTATGAATCCAATTACTCTCTCTTCAGCTATGGGTAAATAGTAGGGCAGACTAGGTTCTTCAGCCTTGGTGAGGCAACTAGTCTAGGAGAAGGAAAACTCTGAATTCAAACCTGTTAAACTCTGCTTAAAAATTGACCTTGTGTCATATCCTTCCCGAGCGGAGGGGTTCGGTAAATATGATAGCAAGAGAGAATCTGGGATCTCTGTATTATTGGCACAACTTGATGATTATGATAATGATGATGATGATGATGATCTTACTTCTCATGAGTTTTTCATTATTATTTTACTCCTAAGTTTTCCACATCAGCATTAGCTTTCACTAGAGTCTGAATGACAGCAGGTCTCCAGGTCTCTTCTGAATATTCAAGCCAATCTTAGCAATGCAGTAATCTGAATGGTCTTGATTCTTCTTCTGACTTCCAATTGCACTAATTCTCTTTCCAAGATTTTGGGGACTATTCCAAGTGTACCAACTACAATTGGTATCACTGTTACCTTCCAAAACAAAAGTTTTCAAGGTAAATTCAAAAATCAATAAACAAACCAGTAAAATTCCAGTAATCTGAAACCTTTCAAAACTACTAGTAGTATTAAAAAAACTTTTGTTCAATGGGTTTTAGAGACTTTTCTTTTAAATAGTGGATATTCTATTACCATTGTACAGGGTGAAACAGTTAATGTCTTATCTCTTTCTGTTTTTTTACACATGATTCAGTTGTGATCATGGCTTGGACCAGCCATGTTTTTAAGGGTTGACAAAAAGACCAAAGTCACTGATATTAAAAAGTTCATTTTACTGTTGTTTAGATTAAGGGTTACAGTTTCCTTTTAATCAATTTTCAACCCATACCAGTATGGAATCATTCCAACATAACATAAAATAAGCCCCAAAAGCTCTCTGTGTAGCAATTACAGATTCACCAGTCTTAAAAAATGTTTCAACATCAAATGCATGGTTGCACAGGTTCATGAGTGTTACTGATCATATCTGATAAAAAATGATAAGACATTAACTAGATGAAGCAACCATTAATACTTGTTCTAAGCCTCCTTGTGTCTCACAGATGACAGTTTAAAATATAGGAGGTATTTCTTCCACACCCTGTAATTCAGTTCTTTGTAACTACTCCTCATAAGAGTTCTAAGTGACTTGACATTGACTTTAATGAACATCTTTGGTGACCTTTAAGTAAGTTATACTAAAATGACTGCTCTCTTAACATAATCTTCACAAAATAACCTTTGTATAAATCCAAAATGTGTGCTTGTCTTCTGTGTGATTATCAAATGATCAAACACACTTTCTTTTAATTGTATCAAAACAATTTCTTCTACACAGTATGAAAGAAATGATTTATACAACTGTCTTTGTTCTCTGATTTTTCCATATTTATTTGGCTATTATTCAAATTCATGTGCATGTAGTTAACCAAGTAAATCAATTAAGGCTGTCAAATGATTTTAAAAAGTTGCATTTTCAACACAAAATCTGGAATCATCCAATTTCATTGTCTTTTTATTTTTTTTTTTTTTGGTACTGATAATTGTGAACATAGATATTTTGAATTTTCTATTTTGGACTGAAATATTTAAAACTATGATGTAAGGCCAATAGCTTTTTGTTATATATCATTTTACAAATAACAATGATAGCAATGGTTCAGTTGACTTTGACAAAATGCTGATCTCAGAGCTAAAGT